>JAXCLQ010011278.1:10716-31353 GCA_035584115.1 Cedrela odorata
AAAAAAAAAATTCAATCACATTGCGAATCCAAGAGGGGAACTGGTTTTAATATATTTTATAGTAAACGTAGTTCATGTTTATATATATATATATATATATATATATAGTAGTACTTTTCAAGTTCCAAGTGTGTTGTTTATTTTTGTTTGCTTTCTCCTAGACAACTGAAAATATGACCAAATTGATCAATATAAAAATTGGGTAATAATTAAATAAACTATTGATTAATTAATTCAAGCTAGGGTGATGCCTGGAGTGGAAGGAACAGACAATTCCGGAACCCGTGAATGTCTGTGACAGTATGTATTAATTAGGGAATCATCGACATTCACTTGTCCCAAATTTCCATTGCCAATCCTACCAATTACTCTTTAAAAAATTATAATAATAGTAAGTTATTAATTAAGATCATAATTAAATTAATAATAATAATAATAAATAAAATAGTATTTCTCTACTTCAGCTTTTATTTCTAATTTGTTAAGAAAAAAAATATATTATGTTCAGTAAGTTTGAGATTAACTGAGACAAATTGCTTAACTTTGTGAACCCTAGTTGAATTTTCCCATATTTATAAAACATCTCCTAACACTTAACTTCAAAATTATCTACAGTATCACTATGCTCTTTTGATATTAATTTGAATATGACTTTTGATATAACTACTCCTCATCTCAGGATAACAAAGTAACTATCAAAATTAACAATTGAATTTCTTTTTTCTCTCTTTGTATGTAGGAAATATTGAATTTCTTTTCTTTTTTCTCTCTTCCCTCAAGTTTATACATGCTTCAGTTATGGTATATGTGTGGTGTGTTTTTGCGAAGTAAGCCACCCATGTGTGTTTGAAAATGAACTAGCATTTCATTTGAACAAGTAGATAAACATTAAGTAATATATATGTCGTAGTTCGGAACTCCATTGAAGGCTCAACGGATCACGAACTAAACACTACTTTAAAGTAATATATATGTTGTTGTAGTAATGGTTATACTAATCTACTTGGATTCAACATTAAATGCAACCAAGCCAAGAATTAATACTATTGAGTACTCACGAAGCAAACTTTAACTCCAATTAATTCCCAATATTCAAGAGAGATGCCCAGAAAATGGCAGACATGGGTTCTTCAGGAGAATCCTCTTCATAATAACTAGCTAGTTTGTTTGTTCATGGAGGAAAGTTTTAAAGATTGATTAGGGTTTTCAAACTTGAAGGTTTTTATATCAATAGAATTTTCCAAGTAAATGATAGAAAAATCCAAATTCTTATTGCTACTAAATATTTATCAATTGTTAAGATTAAAGGTAACAGAACAAAAACATAATGCCTTAAAACAATAATTTTTAAAATTAAAAAAAAAAAAAAAAGTCTTTGTTCCATTTCATCAACCAAATCAAACAGTAAAAAAATACTTTAATCTACTCCCTTTACTTATAAACATAGAACTGAGAATCAAAATTTAGTAACTTTTTTTATTTTTTTATTTTTTGTCATGTGACAAGGACAGGATATAAGAATCAATTAATTATAAGGACCCAAGTCTATACTAGATCCTAAATAAAGGGAAATTGTCGTTAAATAATTTTCTGAGTCTTAGACTTAGAGGTGGTAGGCCCAAGCCCATTGATGTAGGATGTGTACTAAATTTAATGTGTACCAATTAAATTCCCCACAAACCATTTTTTACCCATATTTCTGTATTCAAATCGGACAAATTCTCCCCACAATTATATGCTTTTGGGAGAAAATTGGGCCATCTTTCGGCGGCTGTTGTTAATTTACAATAAATAAATTAGAATTATTTATTATCAATAGATAATAAAATTTTAATTATTTTTATTATTATTATAATTTTCTTATTATCAATAGAAAACATTTTGAGTAAAAAAAAATCCACCATCATTTTATTTTTTCTAAATAATATAAAATAGGTATCTGAAATCCAGCAAGATTGAATCCAATGAATTTTTCAATACCAGGGCCTAACTCAAGAAATAAATAAATTGATTCAACAGTTAGAACTAAAAAAAAGGAAAATGAAAAGGTTTTGACAGTGATTTAGTGCTAATCATTGTGAAGAAGAAGAGGATGAGAAATAGAAGCATTTCAGGATTGAAGTTGGTGACAAGAATTATTGTGCATAAAGGTAAAGCATGTTAAGAGAGTTTGGGACCATCTATAATTCTAATTTGTACACACACACACACACACACATATCATCAAACCTATGATTCTAATTTCCATATATATATATATATATATATAACATCAAAATGAGTAGTCCAAACCTGACTCCTCCCTCTCAAAACATAGCTACTTTCTTTTTTAAGTTTCAGGCATTGTTATTTGCTAATGAAAATTGCTGAATTGCAAAATCAAATGCTGGAGGATTAATTTCAAATCAAAATTGGAATTATCAGTTGGTGACTAGGCCCTATTTGGAGCCCAAACAGTCATGGTTTGATCATTAGAAAGCCATAACTCAAGCTTCATATACATATGTAATATAAAATAGCAATAAAATAAATGGGAGACAAGCTAAATGGCAACGCGGTGGTCATACTCATATAATAGCAATATAGCATTTTTATCAGGTAGCAAAAAATTTTGGATTTGGTGTCAAACTGGTAGCTGGCTCCTAAAAGCAATCACACAAGGAAAACAGTTTTCTCTGCTTTCATTTTCCTGCTAAACCAGCTGCATGAAATAATGGTTTCCGAGCCACCCTAATATCTAAGAGCAACACTTTCTTCAAGTATTTGACCCTTCAAATATTAGACCATTATTTGTGCTGCTAAGAAGATTTATCGTCTTGAAACAACTGTTACAACAACACATCCCATATTTTCTTGTTTTCTACTTCTTGATATTTACAGAAACACTTGAACTGTAAAAAGTATTTAGAGAAAACAGAAAAATGGTCTCTGTTATATGATAATGAAAGCCACAAACATGAATTCATTCTCTTAGCCACGAACATGAATTCATTCTCTTACTTTTTCTTAATAAATAACATTGTTTGCTATGTTCTTCCTAGATATTAAATATAAAGTATATCAGCCATAAAAGACTAACAGAATCTTCTCAAAAATTGACCAGCACATTGATATAGAGCTTCGTAAATGCTTGCTGGAAAATTCCAATGCTTTTTAAGATGGAGAATAATGGTAAGGTGATGGACCATGTATTAGCTACAAACAAAGCATTGATGTTTACTAAAAAAACTGCTAGCTTAGGCACATGGAGAAGATCTTAAATTGCAAAAGTAGAGGAGTGGAGCAACTAAAAGCGCAAAAAAATTAACATAATTGCCAATTACAGGAGTCTATAACATATGTACAATATATCTACAGTACTAAAGACCACTCAATTACAACATAATTTAAATAAATAAAAAATTAAAGTGATTGCACACAGTACTAAGGTAATATTATCTAAAAAAAGAAAAAAGAATCAAGAGTACCCTGAAAATTTATCTAGTTGAAAACTAAAGGAAAAATAAATTTAAAAAAAAAAAAATAGGTGCCTTCATGGGAGAGCAAGCTATATATCAAGTAGATACCAAAAAATCAAAGAAAAAAAAAATAGTAATAAAGGAACCAATAAAATTTGTCTTTTCATGATTTCTTCCCCATGGACCCTTCCCTCTGGTTCCGAAAATGACTGAGAAGTTGTTGCGCCTGCATAATATATACCAAAAAGAGCACTTCATTTTCTTTCTGAAGCACCTCCAATATAATAAGAAATGAAATTTTAATTTCGATGATTTCCAGAAGTACTAAATATGATTATAAGAACCCCTAGTTCTTTCAAGTTCCAATTGCCCATAACAGTTTATAGCACTCGACACATGTTCTCTCATTCTTTTGCCAATTAGCATATGAATGAATTTCTGATACTCAGGCTAACTTCTAGTGAATGATACCCAGGTGCATACAGGGCAGAGCTCCTTTCAAAATTAAGAAACAACAGCATATAAAACCATGAGGAGAAAGGACATTGTCGTGATTTACCCAAAGAGGAAAAGAAAAGAAAAAGCAAACACAATTCACCTATAACGTTTTTCTCTTTCTGAGAAATAATACATTATTCCCTGGGATAATGCTATGTAATGTGAAGAAATTCTATTTGATATAGCTACGAGTAGAAATCATATCCGTATTGTTAACAGATAGATAAAGGGATAGGTGCCACAAAGGAGAAAAAAAAGAGGAGCTCCATACCTTTTCCCTTGCTCTTGGAGTGCCAGATTGAGATAAGGCAACAAGAGGAGGAACAGCTCCTTCCTGCAAAACCAGGGTACAAAATTTGGGGCTATGAAGGCACAGCTGCAACAGTATGGAAGCCGCATTTTCTCTTCCTCTCTGAGATCCTGATTCAACTACCTCAACTAGAGACGGGATGCCACCTTCCCGTGCAATTGCCAAGCGCCCTTCTCCAACCGTCGATAAGTTTGCAAGAAGAGCAACAGCCTTGTCAACCATCCCATTGTTCGGATCCATCAAGTCAACAAGATGCTTCACAGCCCCTGCTTGAACTATACGAGCCTTGTTTTCATGAAAGATTGAAAGGTTAAACAAAGCAGTAGCAGCATCTTTTTTACCTCTTAGAGTCCCCGAGCCTAGAAGATCTACCAAGGCTTTAACTGCACCAGAACGGCCAATCTTCGCCTTGTATTCTTCTAGAACAGAAAGGCTGAACAGAGCTGCAGCAGAATTTTCTTTGGCTCCATCACTTCCTGACTTTAAAACATGAATAAGTGGTTCTATTGCCCCTGCTTCAGCAATCATAGCCTTATTGTCTTCATTAATTGATAAATTCAGAATGGCTGTAACAGCATGCTCTTGGGTTAGCTGTGCTTCTGAGTATAACAGTGAAAGCAACGGAGGAATAGCACCACAACGGCCTATCATGATGCGATTCTCCGTGTTGTGTTTCGCAAGAAGCCGCAATTCTGCAGTAGTTGTGGTTTGCATTTCGTTTGATTGGCTTTTTAGGTCATCTATTAATTTCTTGACATAAGAAGTCGTGGTCAATTCATCAGAACCTGGTTCAGAATGTGGAAAAGAATTTATTCTGCTGTAGTTACTTTGCCCACCCCCAGCGACTTCCACCATTGTTTTGGAGCTGTGAAATTGTTTTCCTGATAACCATGGAGAAAATCCTATTTCCTTAGTTGAAGGAGAAGCAGAAGGACACTCGGATATGATTTCTGCAGACAGCTCACTTGATTTTTCATTCTTACTGAATCTCCCTGACAACTCATTTGATGGTGAAGGCATATATTCAACACTTGATATGGCACTTGAAGCTGATTCACTCCGGCTATGCATATATGACTGGTCAGGGGATGGGTGGTCAAACTTTTCAGTATCCCTACTTCGACATCCATTGGATTCTTCCTCACTTAATCTGGAAGAGACGTCAATCTTCAGCTTCTCAAATCCATTTCCAACATCAAGAGATGATCTTGACGTGGAATTACTATTGTGAAAAGAACATCGGAAACTATCAGTTTGGATTAAATCTTGAGTAGACAAACAATCCAATGGGGATAGGACTGAAACAATATTACTATGTTCAGAGTAACTGGAAAGTCTTATCTTGTTTTCCGCACACCAATTTGCTATCATAGTTTTGACAGTGTAATTGGGAATGAGGTTTGTGTGTGTCAAAGTTTGCCGGGTCTTTGGGCAAATGGTCAGCCCGTGATCAAGCCACTTTTGGATGAAAGCCCTCTCATAGGTTTGACCAGAAGCAAGGATAACAGGATCCATCATGAGTTCCAAGGATAAAGGACAGCGGAAGTAGGGAGGAATCAGAACACCACTTGTTGCTTCAAAACACTCAATTTTAAGCAAACAATCACGAATATGAGAAATGAGATCCACCATGTGGTTGATTTGATCTGAATTCCATTCATTCTGATTTATTTGAGCACTAATCCTCTCCTTTTCCACAGTCACGCTTTCTTCCAATAGTTCCTGGTTTGAAGTCAAACTAAGCGATTCAATAATTTTTATAACATGTTTGGTGCAAGAAATGGTATCATCTTGTAGACCTCTCAGAGCTTCAGTTATGTGTTCTGTTATTCTTTCCTGCTTCAAGCAATGGATTTCCTGCGTACAATGCTGAAACAGATTACCAGAAATTAGTTTTGCTACTCGTGGCCAAGTAACTAACTAGGCAACTGCAGAAGTGATAACAAATTCAATTCAGCGGACTTGAAAATCTTTTAGAAGGAAAAAGCAAAACTGTAGAAAAAGAACATCATTCCAGATAAGAAATTCATTATCAAGAACCATTTCGTGACTAAAAAAAAGCACCAAGAAACAGAACTTTAACATTATACACACCTTAACACCAGACATACTTGAACTGGATGGAGATGATTGTAACAATCTATACAATATGTGACAGATTTCAAGAAAGGAGCTCTGGATTTTCATCAACAACGGCTCACTCTGCAGAACCTGGACAAAAGAAGAAAAATCAAATTCAGAATATGGGATTAACTCCCCACGCCCCCACCTCTAAAAACAAAGGCAATAAAGAGAAAAAGAAAAGGAGAGAATGTAAACAAGCTCCACTTGATATCCAAGACAACCAAGGGAAAAACAAAAGGTAGTTTGGAAGCTACAATATGCTGGGACGCATTACTGTTGTTGGATTCCAAACTCTCTTCTTTTAACTATGGTTTTTTAAAACTCAGAAGGAGCTTCACAAAATTTCATAAACAAGCCTAAGGTATGAAGAAGCTTTTATTTTTTGGTTTAACAGGTTAGAGGAAGGGGAAGGAGAAGAAACCTTCACCAACTAAATTCTACATATACTAAAACTAAATTGGAAGAACTGGCACCTAAAGCAAACAAATGAACTTTATCAAGTAAGAACCAATAAAGAAAGATTATCTAACCAAAAGATAATCTTTTTTTCTCAAACACTATTATGGTTTTTTTGTTTTTGGTATCATTGCACTTGGATCAAGCAGATCTGGCAAAGGAAAAAGATCTAAGGATAGCTTACACTGAAAATCTTGCTCATCTTTGGATTCCAATTCTCCATGAATTCGCATGCCTCATTAACCGCCATATCCAGTTCTTCACACTCTTTAATTAGGATTTCATCTGAAGGTATCTTGTAATCAACAACTTCATCCAGCAGTGTTTTCAAAAGTTTCAATGCTCCAGCCATAATCTGGTAATCCTTTTGAATAGGTGTAACTTTTATTGTCTGGCAAGAAACAATATGCATGTATTGGGAAATACTGTTAATAAGACATCTTACACGTGTTGTGTCCATCTGACCTGCTTTTGATTGAGCATATAAAAAAATTAGTTACATTGAATCAAACTTCAAATCCAAAATTTTCAGAATGTCTTCACAAAAACAGTAAATACTAAAAGTGCTTGAGATAAAAACTTTATTTTCATCATAGCAACAGCATGCAGTTTTGTGGTTTTAGAGGAAAAAATTTCACTTGTTATGAAAACTTAATTCACTTAACAGTTCTTTAGACCAGTTAACACAACCTTTTCTTCCTTTGAGAAGAGAAAAACATTCCACTGAATATCATTTAGAACAAGTATAATGCTAAACTCACTATAAATGCATTAGATAATATATGTTGAGTTTCAACATAATCAAATGATAAAAGATCAAGTATCCTTTAAACGTCTTTCTTATTTAAAATATAATTCAACGAGTGGTGCACAGAAAATAAAAACAAACAATGAGCATGCCATTGCTTGGAAATGCATGATTTATCACATTGAGAAAGATATGCTGAAAGCAGGATAATTGGATAAAAACCAACAGATTTCTACATATTCAATTGCCAACGCAAAACAAATAGACTTAGACCTATTATTCCAAAACGACAGCCTCCATGAGTAAATGAAGATAACCTTTGTCATGCCTCCTTGAAACAATAAACAAATAAAAAGCGGGCAGACGCACACACACGCATCTAATAAGGATTTGAGAAAATGTTCACTGTTCCTCGATTAGAAAATCTTCAGAGGAAAATAAACTAAATCTCTGAATCTTATATTTTACGCTACATTAGAAAAGTGAAGAGAAGAGTCTTCACTAACTAGAGTGTAACTCCACCATTTGGCTTAGCTAAACAGAGCTTTTCCGTTCTGGTTACCTTCGACTATTTCACATGTTGAAATTACATTTTCAGGAAACCAAATCCTTCTGAGATCCAAAACTCCATTATCTCCTCTTTTCTTCATTTTTCTTATGAACCAAACAGAAAGTTTGCTAATTTACTCAACCAAAACAATCCCACCCCAATCTGTTAAACAACAATTCTATAAAACCAAATCATGTTAAAATTAAAAATGATCAAAATCAAATATGTTTCAAGAACAACAAGCCTCAATCGTTGAATCACGCAAAAAAAAAAATGCAGAAGAACTCTCAAGTTACGAATCAAAAAACAAAAAACCAAACTTTAACTAATATAAACGCCAACCCATCAACGCTTGATTGAAAACATTCACGAAATATCATATTAAAAAGCCAAAAATAGAATAGAAAGATCAACACTTGACAAACAAATTCAAAACTTTATAGCATCAAAACATACCTGTGTTGAAGAAGGTTGAGCTGGAGTCTTAAGACAAAACATTGGCAAGTAAATTGAAGAAAATTTAATCTTCAACAATCATTAGTACTATCATACCTCCTTTGCTTTGCTTGTCTTACAAAGAGTTGCATGAGAGAGAGACTGACAACAGAGAGAGAATATGTTGCAAGAACTGGGAATAAAATTGGAAAAAGAAATGGGTAAAAAAAAAAAAGGTGGGGTCCCATTTTGGTTGCAGATTTGTTGTGGGGCAAAACTAATTATGGATCATTATGAAATAGTGGGAAGATGATGATGAGTTGGGAAAATTAATTGTGGATTTGTTAATCATTAACTACAATACTAGAGACATTAGGGGGAGAGTGAGTGAATGACAAGTCAAGGCTTTTTTATAACATCATAATTATGCTACAATAAAACAAAATGAATTGATACCCCCAAAGAAACAGAGATTCAGAAGCTTAAGTACTATGATTAGTCTTAATTAAAGATGTGTTATATGAATTTCGAATTTGACTAATGTACCCTTCACTTCATTTTTAATTTCTCAAGTCATATGTACAAGTCCTTAAAAGTTACTTTTAAGATAAGAATGTATTAACTCTATATATAAAGAGTAACATAATCAATATATTAAACTTTAGGATTCTTATGGTGGAATGAAGTGATAATATGGATGTTTGCACTTAATAATTTTAATATATTTGTCTTTTAGTGATAATTATTGAAGAAAAAAAAACAACTGTGAAAGAGAAGCAGGATAGGATTCATGGGATGGCTGAAAGCTGAAAGGCTGAAGCAAACTATGAATGACTAAAAACAAATTGATCATTCTTGTTTGGACACATATAAAAATGCTTCTATATAATAATAATATTCTAGCTATGATTTTTTTTTAAAAAAAAAAAAATTGGTTATTGTGTGAAGAAATTTACAGTTGTCAATGGAGTTTAGTGAAGAAAGCACACATATTTTATTCTTTTACCTTTATCTTTAAAAAAAAAAAATGAAGATAATTGCCAGCTATAAAAATATAATCTTGGTATGAAATGAGTGAGCTTTAATCTATCTAATCTAGTATGGTAATATTGCTGCCTCCAGTTTGCATATTTTCATCAGCGCAGTAAATCAGATAAAATAATTATAATTGAAGCACAACTTTTTGATTTGTTGTAAATGTCTGAATGCTTGGGTATCACGCCAGTTCATTAATGGCCAGGCCAGCATACAAAAGTTGGTAACTTTTCCCCACCATTTAAAGTACTATTTAAAATTTACAAGTCTATTTTTGTCTTTTATAATCTCCAAATATGTTTAATTAATTTGAGTTTCAGATTCAGTTTTTGTTAAAATAAATAAATAAATAAATAAATTATTGACATTTTACTTAAAATTTATTTATTTATTTATTCGAAACCAGCTTTTTAAAAATAAAATCTCAAAATATAGCTGTTATTTGAAAAACTAACAAATGTACCAAGTTCGTGAATTGTCAAACTTTGGTTCATCCAGGGGATTGTTGTAAACTTTACTTTTCTGTATGCATATGGTAAGAAATCAAAGAAAGATATGAGAAGACAAGACATTGGACCATGAGTGGTAGGGAGGGGATTGATCTACACTTGCAATTTTCGAAACACACAATTGCAACTGCAACTTCAATGAAATTGAGTTTCTTCTTCAGGCAAACCAGTAACACCTTAAAGTATTTTATTATTGTTTTGTTATTTTGAACAGTATATTTTCTCTTGTCTACATTTGCCGTACACGCCCAGTTGCCAGTTTCAAAACAGTAAAATAAATAAATAAGTGCAGATTCATAATGGATTTTTGGTTTCCCAAATGGGGGATGTATTTTACAAGAAAAAAGATTAAGACCTAAAAATGACTTCGGTGTGTCTAATCACTTACCCACCATTCAAGCTTCAAGCTTTCACTAAAATGCCAGATACCGAATTGGATTTCCGTGGTGAATGAGTGAGTATTGACTGTTGAGGGGATCGATTGATTATTCCAGCAAGGTAATAACAAAAAACAGCTTCAAGAAATTTTCTCTTGGATCAATGAGATTCTTGTCTGTAAATCATGGCATATGCTAGTTTTTTAGCATCTGGTATCAGAAATTGAAAAGGTAGGATCTTTGATGTTGGGATGGTGGGATCTCATGTTATGGGTCAGGTGCTTCCAATTGAAAGACTTGAAAAAACAGACGTATTAAAGGCTAGGACAATAGCTGAAAACATCCAACTGGAAACTCTGTAATTTCCCTTTCTTAAGCAATTGCCTTTCACAATTGCCAATCTCAGTATCCAAAAGAGACATATTTTCGTTTTTGTCAGTTTATTGAAGTCAGTATTCAAATTCCAAATCATCCTGAAAACAGGAAAGTAATTCTATTAGATTACATGCTCCCTGTTGAAAATGGATGTGGGTAATTCTTTCTATGCAGGAAATATGCAGTAATCAAAGATAGCACCTAAATCAAAAATGTGACAACGCTGAATATATGGAGAGATTTTATGCTCTGCTAGTTGACAAATATGAATGATCCCTGTCTGATAGCTCCAAACAGCATTGTTCTTTTTTACAGGGATGTATATACTTGGATATCATGTAAAACCTCGATAAAAGAAGACTTCAAACAGAGTTCAATAAACAGTCATATATAATCGCTGGCCTTTACAAACTCGTGCAATGGTGCTTAACCCCCGGAGCATGTGCTCCTTGGATATAAACAGATTCCACCAATTGAATTTACGTGTGGGATCCACCAATTTGTGAGCATGGAGCATTATACTCCATACTTCACTGAATAATTTCTCCACAACAGCCGCCTAGTTGCATTTTTACACTTCAATTACAGTCCCAGAAAATGCTTGGAAATAGCTCGAGCATTCAACATCAAAAAAACATAATTTACAAAGAAACCGCTGATCCATTGCTTTGAGTTACCTTATCAGACAGCATAGAGTTGTATCACTTTATTTATCTCGGTTCTGCAAACAGGACAGAGACCTTTCTCGGACTTGATCTCGCTTAAACATGACTGCAACCGGCCATATGACCACATGGAATGCATGCGCCTTCTATTGGAGCTTCCCGGCATATTACACACGAGGAAGAAGTCCCTTCATCTTTTACATTACTTGTTGTAGAAGCTCCATACTCAACAACCGGATCATGCAAGTCTACCAGACTGTTTTCAACTGATGGATAGCGATTGGCCCTTCACCAGCTTCCTCCTCCGGAATTGGTGGAGCTGATGGAACTGTGGAAACTGATGCAGAAATTCTGCTGTTGGTTTGGACATCAGGGCCAGGGTTAGCATGGGTTTGGACACCCTCACTTTGTTTAAACATTGGCCCAGAATTAGGTGTACCCCAGTTAAAAGGAAGAAGAAATACAGTAGTGAATGAAATACTTCTTTTCATTACTTCGTTATTACAGAAACCACCTCTTATATACAGAGAATGGATTGATGGCCAAGAAAGCCGTAAGCACCATCTACATACACCTGTAAAAGCAAGACTGAATAATAGCCTTTAGATTAAATTCTGTTACAAAAGGGAATAATCAAGAAAACGACTTGTGCTGCTGCTGTTGTTGCAAGGCTGCGTGCTTGAGTCTGTACCAGATTCCTTTGTCGTCTTTCTCAGCTTCTTTTCTGCTATAATATGAGCTGTCCTCCAGGTCACATAGAGAAGCCACCAGAGCTTTTTCCCCACTTCAACATCCTCTCAAGGTTCTTCGTAGAACTTTCAGATTGTTCCTGAAGTGACTAAACTTGCCAAAAGGCAGTGCTTTTGTCAGGCAGTCTGCTATCTGTTCTTCTGAAGGTATGTAGGGAATTTTCAGCTCTTTTGAACTCACCTTGTATCTAACCAAATGAAGATCAATTTCAATGTGTTTAGTCCTAGCATGGGAGACAGGAATCATGTACATTGCAACTGCACTTTGATTGTCACACCATACTACACGAATTTTTGTTAGCTCAATTCCAAGTTCCTTTAATACTTATGTGATCCATGCTATTTTAGCACAAACTAGAGCCACTGATCTATATTCCGATTCGGCACTAGACGTTGCTACTACACTCTGCTTCTTTGAACTCCAAGACACTAGATTTTCACCAAGAAATACACAATGCCCACTGATCGACTTTCTGTCATCTACATCACAACTCTAGTCTGCATCAGAGAAGCTTTCAATGTCAATGTTGCTTGTCTTAGTAAACTCTAACCCATGATCTGAGGTCTCTTTCAGATACCTGAGAACTCTCTTGCAGGCTTGCCAATGAGCTTGCATAGGATTAGCCATATATTGGCTTAATTTGTTTACAGCAAAGGAGAGATCAGGTCTAGTCAAAGTGGCATATTGTAAACTCCCAATTACACTCCTATATAGAGTTTGATTGGCAAAGGGTGAACCTGTTCCTTTTTTGAGTTTCATTCCAACACCTAGAGGTGTGCTTATTCCTTTGCTATTTTCCAAATTCACTTTTTTGAGCAGATCATGTATGTATTTAGTTTGAGAAATGAAGAGTGACTGTTTTGTTCTTTTTACTTCTATCCGTAAAAAGTAATGAAGTTCACCCAGGTCCTTGAGTGAGAATCTCTTGCTGAGCTCTTGAATCATCTCCTCCACTAGGCTATTGTTACTCCCTGTCACTACTATATCATCCACATACACCAATAACACCACAATTTCCTCTCCACTTCTCTTATAAAATAAAGAAACATCTGACTTCGAGCTTTCAAATCCCCAAGAATTTAGCTCTGTTTTCAGTTTTTCAAACCAAGCTTCTCAAACCAAGCTCTAGGAGCTTGTTTGAGTCCATAAAGAGCTTTTTAAACTTGCATGCATGATTAGGCTTGAACTTGCCTTCCATTCCTTCTAGTTGAATCATAAATGCAGTTTCAGATAAATCTCTATTCAAGAATGCATTGTTGACATCCAACTGTCTGAGTTTCCATCCAAAGACTGTTGCTAGGCTGAGAATTATTCTTATAGTTGATGCTTTTACCATAGGGCTATATGTGTCATAGAAGTCAATGCCAGGGGTTTGGTGAAAACCCTTGGCAATCAACCTTGCTTTGAACTTAAATATACTCCCATTTGAATTTTCTTTTACCTTATATACCTATTTATTTCCAATCAGTTTTAGATTCGGATCATATGGCACTAATGTCCATGTGTCATTCTTAATCAGTGTATTGTATTCTTCTATCATAGCTTTCTTCCACTTAGGATCTTTTAAAGCTTCCTTTGTATCTGTTGGAACTGATGTGCTATTTTTGGCTAGATAGATTTTTGGTTTTAAGATTCCAGCTTTGGCTTTGGTTTTCATAGGGTGTATGAAGGTGTTTTTGTTTTGAATTTGGATAAGATTAGTATCAAGTACTTGGTTATGAAAAGGTTGGTCATCTGATATTTCTAGCAAAGTTTCAAATTCAATACTGTTATGTAGCTGCTGAGATGAAGATGATTGAGTAGAGTTACCTGAAGTTGAGGGACAACCTGCTTGAGAAGTGGTGTCAGAGGCTTCTTTTGATGTTCTCACAGTGGCTGAAAGAGTGTTAAAGTTACACACAGTGGAGAAAAATTGATTTATCAGAGGATGACTCTCACAAGTAGATTTTGGTTCTATGTTCTTGAATAAAGGATCATTTTCAAAAGGGAAAGATGACTCATTGAATTTGACATTGTTAAAGATGTATATTCTTCCACTATGATGAAGGCATAGGTATCCCTTATGATGAGCACTCATTCCTAGACACACCCATTCAGATGTATGGAAGTCTACTTTATGTTTGTTATATAGTCTTAGGAAGGGGAAGCACTCACAGCCGAAAAACTCTAACCAAGGATAGGTCTGGCTTGTTTCTATACAATTTTTCATGAGGTAACAAGTTTCCTAAGATTAGTGTTGAAGTTCTATTAATGAGATAGGTGGCAGCACTAAAGGATTCCCACCAAAACTTTAGAGGTAAAAATGCTTGGGTTATTAAGGTCAAACCTATTTCAACCACGTCTATGTTTCCTCTCAGCTTTTCCATTTTGATTATGTGTATAGGAACATGAGTATCTTAAGTGAATTCCCTCAGTTTTGAGAAACTTTTCGAATATTCTATATTCTCTCACCCCTCCCCCATATCACATTGGAAGAATTTAATTTTCTTGTCAAATTGCTTTTTTGCTTGAGTTTTAAAGGTGATAAATATGGCCAATGAATCAAACTTTCTGGTGAGGGAATACAGCCAAGTAAAGTTGCTGAAATCATTAACAAAAATGATGTAATATTTGAATCCTTGATTTGAGTTCAAAGGTGCAGAACCTTAAATATCTGAGTGTATAAATTCAAAAGGATTAAAGGCTTTGGTTTCACTGGTTTTTGGACTGAATTTGTTAAGTTTGCCCAGCTAGCATACATTGCAGAATTCAGGGAATTGTTTTTCATTAGAAGCTAAAATCTTACAATTTAAGAGAGTTTGTTTATTACATGTGGGGTGGCCTAGCCTTTTAAGCCAAAGATTTAAGTCATTTACTGCCCTTAAACCACTGCTTTTTGTACTAATATTGACTGATAAAGAAGAAAACATGGACTTAGGCTTGTTGACATTGAACTGACTCGATCTAAACTCTAATTTATTCTTGGAAACTTGAAAGAAAACAAGAGACTCCAGCCAATAAAGCCCATTTTCAGCCACTCCTCTAAGCACAATTCTCCCATGCTCTTTGTGCCTAACCACACAAACATCATCACAGAACAGTACTATAACATTATTGTCATTGATTAATTTTGATATACTGATGAGGTTTTTAGTTATGTAGGGAATAAGTAACATGTGATTAAGATAAATAGACACGTGAGTGTGTGTATCATTTGAGTAAAGTGTTGCATGCCCAGTATGAGTAATTTTAAGCTTTTCACCATTACCTACTACTAGCTGCTCAGTCCCATTGTACTTAAAAGCTTGATTCAAGTTGTTGATATTGTTTGTAATGTGATTTGTTGCCCCACTGTTGAGGTACCAAGAAGGGTCAGCAAGGTTCTCTAGAGATGCTATATATGCCCATTTGGTTCTTGCTTTATTATTGATTGTGGTGAGAAGTCATGGTTGAACCTGTGCCAGCAGCTAGAAGCCACATGTCCTATCTTGTTACAGATTTAACATGTTGGTTTGTTGCCCTTGTTACCATACCTTCCTCTACCTCTGCCTTGAGAAGCCTATGATACTGCATTTCCTCTAGAGGTGTTGTATCTTGAGTTGAATGAACCTTGTGGTGCAAATTTGTTGTTGGGATTCCAGTTCCTTTTCTGATAGCCATGAGTTTGAGCAACATTTGCTGAGAAAACAGGTTGCATATTCATGTTGTTAATAGAATGATTCTTCTCAGTCCTGTTCTCGAAACTCAAGAGCATTGCCTAGACATCCTGTAAGTGCATCTTTTCAGCCTTTGAGGTAATGTTTACCACCACTTGATCATATTCTGGTCCTAATCCTTCCATCAAATACAAAACCAACTCATCTTCAATTACCTCAGTTCCTGAAGCTCTTAGATTGTCCGCCAAATTTTTCATATTGTGGTAATATTCTTTCATGGACAAATATTCATTTCTTATGTTCTATATTTGTGACCTGATTTGCATGGTTCTAGCTGTGGTCTGAGCTGAAAATAGTTTGTTTAAAGTCATCCATAACTCTTTTGCAGATGCACATTGTATTGTAGAAGCAAGCATACTCTCGGTCATTGAGGACAGTTGCCATCCCATCAGTGTCTGATCTTGTTTTAGCCATGCCTGATATTCTTGATTTTCAGTGGTTATCACATTTTGTTGTTCATCGATTGTAACATTCATACGTCTGGGAGGATTCTTGCTGCCATCAATGAAACCCTCCAGCTCATTAGCTCGAATGCTTGAAAGCTTGGAAGTATTTGTGACTTCCATAGCAAATAATTGGTGTTGGTAAGTTTTATAGGTGTGATGAATGAAAGAGATCCATTACTTTGTGTGTTTGTGTTTGTGTTTATGGTGGCATTCTGAGAGGTGCTGCTATGGCTGCTTGCCATGCTTGATTGGCTCTGATACCAAGTTAAAAGGAAGAAGAAATACAGTAGTGAATGAAATACTTCTTTTCATTACTTCGTAATTACAGAAACCGTCTCTTATATACAGAGAATGGATTGATGGCCAAGAAAGCTGTAAGCACTATCTACATACACCTGTAAAAGCAGACTGAATAATAGCCTTTAGATTAAATTCTGTTACAAAAGGGAATAATCAAGAAAACGACTTGTGCTGCTGCCGTTGTTGCAAGGCTGCGTGCTTGTGTACCAGATTCCTTTGTCGTCTTTCTCAGCTTCTTTTCTGCTAGAAAATGAGCTGTCCTCCAGGTCACATAGAGAAGCCACCTCAGCTTCTTTCTCCACTTCAACAACCCCACCTGCAGTAATCTTCTTTTGCCGGTTTATCCATCCATCCATTATGGTTTGCCTCTGTATGTTCAACAGCACCCCATCCATTGCCAGTGTCCGCACTTGTAGAATATCCCCAACCAGTAGCATTAATTGGTTCAGCATTGTAATGGCTATGTGCTGTTGTCAATCCATTATAGTTTGCTTCTGTACGTTTAACAGCACCCCATCCATTGTGAGTGTCAGCATTTGTAGAATCTCCCCAACCAATTGCATTATGAGATGCTGTAAAAGGCATGACCTGAAACTGAGAAAATTAAGAATAGTATCCTAGGTGGTGACAGCAAACAAATGATGCATTTTATTAAACAAGGATGGAGCAAAACCAATGTCATTTGTTTAGCAAATGCATTCAGCTGGAACAAATGCTAAATTAAAGAGCATCTCCTTGACATACAATTCTACCTTCTTTCTTCAAAACTCTGGCAATTAGAATATGTTATATCTTATTAGAAAAAGGGAAATCAGATGTCCTTCATTTGAACTTAGAATAGTAACCTACGTAACAACAAATACTCCACTCAAAATAATTTTCATGGAATGCTTCACAGAATAACAAATAAAGCTTATGGTTTTCCTCTCATAGTTGTTAAACCATTTAGAATCCAAGAATTCTCAATCCTGTAACATACATTTCGATACAAGTTCCCCAGAGCTCCCAAAGCCAATAAAATCCCATATGAGATTCAGATGAGTAGGATGATGTAGACAATCGTACAATGCTAGCTTTAATTCTACTTTTGTGTTGCATACCATCAGAGCAAATGAAAATAAGTTCATCTTACCAATACCTTAGCAAATTCCCGTGATATGAAAGTAAAAGCAGCTCTTTGATTTTTCCAAAACTGCATTGTTCTATTATTGGATGGCAAATTAAAAACTTAAAAAAAGAAAATTGAGAAATCAAACAACTGATGATAACCTTTATCAAATCATTCCAATAAAAGAATCAACATTAATCATAAATCCATAAGAAGAAAATAAAGATCCACAAGGTAAAGAGAATATATATACCTATTAGGATTATATCTACTCTCCAAAGATAACAACATTATTTGTCTGGTGTGGGTAAAGTCATCCATCATGAGACACTAGTTTTAAACAATTATCACAAATTTAAAAACTTGAAGAGCAAACAGGCAACAATTTTTCATCATTATGAATAGTCATCGATTCCAACAAAAGCCAAAGATATATTTAATATACATCGGTGACATGTAATCCAGGCAATAAGTACACACAATCAAGTACATAATCTATGTAATCTGACTCTGTACCTGAGAAATTCCTCTGCATGCATTATATAACCACTGAAGCTGATGTCTGTCACACCCACTGATAGATGCAAGCTTATATCAAATTTCTGGTAAAGAGATATGAGATCAAAAAAAAAGATCCAGCTAAGTGATGAAAAGATAAATTTCATAAGAGGTAAAGACTTAGACTACTGTCCAAAACAAAGGAAAATGACAAGGTATGATATTTGTTACAACTAAATCAATCAATCACCGTCAACACCCCGGCTGCGTATCAACTTACAGAGTCCTGATGGAATTTGTTGCTCAATTTTATCGGTTAATTTATATGAACTTACTCGAAGACCGGTCAAATATAGTGAATGCATGATCTGGTTGATGAAATTTGGGTTCATCAATTGTGGCCTTCCAAAGCGTAACGACGGCACGAGGCTGGACATCCTGTTCAACAGGTAAGAATACAATTGGAAGATCTATAAATAATGCAAGTACATATCGCAAATAAATATTTAGAGGAATTCAAAGATTTAAGTTTAAAGCTACATAGTAGAAGTAGTTAAACCAATTTTCACAAGGATTTATTGGACATCTACCAGTTGGTGAGAAACCAATAGTAATTAATCTTTCACCAAATGGTGAATATATACAGCATAGAGAAAGAAATAATAATTATTAATCTAACCCAACTTCTGAGCATATAGTGCACGCTGTGATTACTAAGAAATGCATGAGTAAACAGTAATATATCAGTGCATCAAGCACAGAAACAGAGTCATCAGCAATCGACAAATGCCATTTTTGCACATAGAAGTTGTATTGAGCTGAACACTGCCATGCAACGCAGATCAGTACAATTTATAGAAAGTTGGGAAAGTGACTGCATGAGTTCAGAAAGAAGGTAGACATAAGAGTAACGAATAAACTATACACGTTGCACGAGGTAAAAGGTAAATCTAAGGGCTATCTCAAAAGTTATAGAGTATAAACTATGCCTATGGAAACAACCAGAATTATGAAGCTTAAGAAAGACAGAGTTAACTGGAGTATATCACTAACTTGTCTTCAGAAATGTGTGAAGTCATCCTGGTCGGGAGACAAATGATGCTATTTCTTATTCTTATTCTTTTCTTTTCTTTTCTTTTTGCTCTTTTTCTTCCATTGATTGTAGAAATACAGATTAATTGTGCAGGAAGCAAGTCAAAAATCAAAATTTGAATACCTGCAAAGTAGGATAAATGGCAAGCTCAAATCTAGGAGGCTTCGTGAGATTTGCAGGGACACAAGGTATAACAATAGCCCAACTGCAGGAAATGAACCTTTAGTTATACAGAGAGATGGACAAATAATCAGCAATATTACTTTGCTTCAAAGCCTTTGAACTGGGCCTTGAAAGTAGGAGCACAGCTTGTATACACTGACTCAGTAGAAAACTTAGTCAACATCATCGCTGCCGCAGCCATGCAGCAAAGGATGAATAAAAAAACATGATAGTTAAAGAAACTATTCTCACAAGAGCATAAACAAATACATCAGAAAGAAAGAGAACTGATATCATACATACATATTTCTTGGCATCAATTGAGGAGCTAATGCTTCGAGAAATCCTGGACCATAAAATTCCCACAGCCAACCAGAAAATAGCAAATATGACTCTAGAAAAAGGCAACAAAATTAACATAAATCTTTTGCAATGAAACAGTTTTATAACAAACAAAGATGATTTCAGCTGAAAATTGGACTTTGTCAAGCATACCTCAATTGCTCGGACAACAATTGTATGCTCCTTCATTCTTGCAACACCAAGTGGAGTGTGACAATCATCATTCCTCACAAGAGGTTTGCTGAAACATTAGTGGAAAAACTAAGACTGGACACCCTTCATTTGTGCAAAAAGTGACAGATTATGCCTTTTCAATTTATAACATGCAAGATTCTGCAACCCACATGGGCCAAATAATAAATTCTAACGCAATCTTCATTTCAGCAATAGAATCTTAAACGAGACAAAAGACAAACCTCCTTAAGAGAGAAGTAACCTAACAGTCGGTTCCAATCCACTTTTCGCAGCATGATGCTGAGGAGTTCCACCATAACGACCTACAGGAATTAAATCACCATTTAGAAAACGTATACTTTGCAACAATAACAAATAATTCAAAAATCTTGACGCGAAGAAACTTACCAGGGCGATAAGCATTATGTTGGCGCCTAATTCAATTAGACTTTAGCGACATTTATTAGCCCAGAATCCATGCATGCAACAATTAACGGAGACTTTCCTTCTCTGTCAAAAAAAAAAAAAA
>JAXCLQ010011289.1:0-40830 GCA_035584115.1 Cedrela odorata
ATTAAAAATTAAAAATTATTATTTTAAATTTATTTTCATTTAATTTCTTTATTTTTAAAATTTTTACAATAATTGTATATATTTACATAATATTATATTTGAAAATATTTTCTTTTTATAAAAAATAATAATAAGTAAATTTTATTTTATGAAATATTAATTAAGCTGTAAAATGAAAAATAAATAAATTAGAATAAAAAAATTATATATATATATATATATATAAAACACGGGTACTGTAGATTTGGGATGTGATAATTTAGGGTTTGGGAATTTGGGGATTGTATATTGTAGCGTGAGCACTATAACGGAGTTATTGTAACATGTTTTTGGTCTCTAGGGTAAAATCATTCAAATGACCTGAAATTGGACCGATTCGTAAAACTAAGTTAGGGTTGGTCATATCGGTAAACAGGGGGTCTAAAAAAGTTATTTTCGAAATTTTCCCTCCCTCATATACATCATCCTTAAACAACCATTTTCTCTCATTTCATTCTTTTAGTACGCTTTCCACCTCTCTCATATACATCATCCTTAAACAACCAGTAATACTCTGACAAATGCGGCAAACGTCAGGTATGTGATCTGTGAACAGTGTAGGACCAACCCAGCCCGAGTCTTTAAAGGGTCAGGCTGGGCCTAAAAATTAAGCTAGTTATGGCCCAACCTAAAAATATAGGCTCATCATGGACCCAGCCAAATTTGACCCGTGATCCACAAGTTCATTTAAATATTTAATTTAATATTTTATTATTATTTATATTATTATTAAGGATTTTAATGAAAATTATAAAAAAAACTTTAAATATTGATCTGTTTGAAAGAAGTATCGATCTTTTTAAAGACGTATCGATTAGTTTATTAATTTTAAATGTTTTAAAAAAATTCGATAAAAAATATCAGTCTTATTTTTTTTAATGTATTGATCTCCTCAAATGTTAAATATTCAAAAGTCAAAATTCAATTTTAACAGAGGCAAATGATTAGAGAAAATGGTAAAAAAATAGGTCAATTTATTTCAAATAAATTATCGTGTTACTTCAAGTAGATCTTATACGCATTCTAATTTCTTCTCAGATTTGATTTTCTCTTGTTTTCTATTCATTCTTTGTCAATTTCTCTATTTTCTCCCAAAGTTACAAACCCTAATATTGCTTATTTAGTGCAAATTACAACGACTCTTTTATCTCCAAGTGAACAAAGCATTATTCGTTTGTCTAAGGACAACTTGTTATATTTCGATACCTTGTTCATCTCTTTTTGTCAATATTATTCTTTTTCATTCTTTTTTTTTTCTTTTTCTAAGTTGTCTTTGATTCTGTGAAATAACCAAATTTATATGCTAATTAAATTTATGATTATAATTTCTTCGTGTCATTTCTATTGATTGCAAATATTGAAATTATTTTTCTTAAACAATGTCGATTGAACAAAATATGGATGGATGTGGATCTAGTTTTTTTTGCAACAAATGTTTCTAATTTTAAAAGAACTAAAACATCAAATGTTTGTGATAATTTTATATTAGAGTCCTGACTTAATAATATAAGTGAAAATAAGAATAAAATGTCATTTGTAAGTTATGTAAAATTAAACTAAGTGCTAGGAGTGGAACTGGACGTTTAAAATGACATATGACAAGATGCATTCAAACGCATGTTCTCCCGGAAGACTGTACCCAATCTTTACTTGTACTAAATACATTCAGGACAACATTATTACTTGTTTTATGTACTCACATTAAGTTCTAAGAGAAGGGATGACTAAATGGATTGCATCAAATGAGCGTCCTTTCACCTAGACAGAAAACAAAAAATTGGAAAATTTTATGAAAAAGTACGTTCAATCTTCTTTTAAATTAATTCCTAAAAATACATGTGAAAGTGATTATATGAGATTGTTTGAACAAATAAAAAAAAAATTGATTGCAACTTTTCATTCTTTTAACGGTGTTATTTCTATTACTTCTGATTATTAGACTAGATGTAATAGGTTAGATCATATTTGTGTTACTTCTCATTACATTGATAATAATTGAATGTTGCATAAAAGAATAATTATATTTCGTGAATTAGAATTTCCTTAAAATGTTTTCTCCATTTTCAATGCAATAAAGAGTGCTTTTAAAGAATATGAAATACAAGATAAAATTTTTAGCATTATTTTTAATAATGCATCTACTAATATTATTACTATTGAATTGTTTACTAATAATATAATACCTACATGTAATTTTGGAGCACATTTTTTTTTTCATATAAGATGTATTTATCATATTGTTAATTTGATTATGCAAGATAATTTAACTTTAATGAATTATCATATAGAAAAGATTAGAGACGTAATACAATATATTTTATCAGATGGTTCTAGAAGATAATATTTTAATTCTTCTTTATTGTATTATGGATTACAACTTAGGAAGTTCATGCTTAATGTGAAAACTCATTGGAACTCTATATATTTGATATTAAAATCTTGTGTTAATTATTGTGATGCAATTACTAATTTTTATAATTAAAAAGTGGGTGATATGCAGTTGGCTTCTAATGATTGGATTGTGACATTTAATTTTATGAGTTTCTTAGAAACATTTTATAATATTACATTGTCATGTTCAAGTGTTTATTTTCTAATTTTATATTGCGTTTTGAATCATTTATTTGATATTAGTTATACATTTACCATTCATAAAAGTGTTAATACATTTACAACTATTTGCTTTACTATGGAAGAGAAATTCAAAAAATACTAGAAGGATATTCTTGATGATATCATGTTAGAAGTTTGGATTTGAAATTGATGATATCATAACGTGTAAGTTTATAATTTCTATGATGAACAAATCAGCTATGTTGTCAATTTAATTTGTGAATAATATAAATACAATTAAATGTATTAAGTATCATGAAAATTGTATGTGAATGAGTTTACGAGTAATCTAAATAATTTTCAGTGAGAATAGTATTTTAAGCCTAACAGATTGATACATAGAGTCAAGGATCGATCCATTCACAAAATGGATCAATATCATGATCGATACATCTAAAGAGGATATCGATTCATTGCAAGTTTGAGAGTTCGAAATTAATTATAAGTCGAACCAGATTGATACATTGCAAGTCAGAGACTTTATAATTATTTATGAATTTAACTAGATCGATACGTGAAGGCAAAATGATCGATATTTGGGATCGAAGAAAAGCCCAAATTCAAAATTTGACATGAACGGATCGATACTCAATTAAAATGGATCGATGTATACTAACGATTTAAAGATTAACGGTAACTTCTGTAGTATTTATAATAAAAATTAATTGTGCCAAAGAAAGTTGTTAGATATAAGGTTCTTCACAATAGAATCAGTTTAAATAGAAGATTTCAAGACAAGAAGAATAACAAGAATATTTTTTGGCAAATCATCTCTGAATATTCTTCATCTTCAACAGAAAATTACTTTCTCTTTACTGAAATTATTCATGTATTTACTCTATGAGAAAAAATCAAATTAGTGAGCTCATTGCATTATCTGCTCTTGTAAGAGAGTTAAAATAGAAAAATTATTTTTGATTATTGTAGGTTAATCTTCACTAGGTAAAAATGAAGATTGCATTAGGTTTCTATTCACCCGTAAAAGAAAATGTAAGTTACCCTTTACCATATAAGAAGAAGCTATATTGACTTTCACTTGATCCGTATAAATAAAGAGATAGTCAAATCTCAATGGAGAGCCAAAACTAATAGAATAGACGTAGGCTATTCTTGCTGAACCACTATAAATTTTCTGTTTGCAATCTCTCTCTCTACTCTTTTATTTATTTCAGTGCATTCATAACTACATTTATTTAAGCATTAGAATTTTTAATAACCTAATTCATCTCCCTCTTAGGCATTATCAACTGAAACAACAAGTGGTATCAGAGTCTAACTCTGTTAAAAAAATATTTACAACATAGATGAGTAGATTAACATGGCATCTAATAGCAACCTAGGACATATAGTTGAGGAACAGTCCACAAATGGATCACCTTTTTAATAGGATTGACCATGTATACTAAAAAAAGATGATGTAAATTTTTTTAACCACATTAGATTTTGAAATCTTCAACATAATAGAAAATGTGTACTTTCTATCCATGATAGAGGATGAGAGAAGTAAAGAAAAAAATTAAAACTAAAAAAGGAGTGGACTTTTGAAGAAAGAAGTCAGTTCACTCTAAATAGAAAGGCTATGAACATCCAATATTGTGCTCTAGATAGTGCTGAATTTAATAGAATTTCAGGATGTGAAACCGTTAAGTTTATTTGGGACATGTTGAAAGTCACACACGAGGCAACAAATAGAGTCAAAGATTCTAAGATTAGTATGCTTATTCATGATTATGAGCTTTTTAAAATGAAACCACATGAAAGCATAAAAGATATGTTCACTCATTTTACTGACATTACTAATGAGTTGAAATCTCTTAGTAGAATCTATTCAAATACAAATATTGTGACAAAAATTCTAAGGAGTTTGCTAAGGAGTTGAGAAGTTAAAGTGATAGTCATTAGAGAAGCAAAAGACTTGAGAACATTGCCACTTGAAGAGATCACTCATAATATACGAACTGGAAGATAGAAGAAATGAGGATGAAAATAGAGAAAAAGAAAATAAGAAAATTGCCTAAAGAGCACTAGAAAGGAAGAATAAGATGGAAGTAAAGAAGAATCAAATGAGGATGAGTTTCTTCTTATGGCTAAGAAACTAAAGAAATATGTCAACAAAAGGCTAAAGAAGAAATTGGAGAAGGTAAGACTACCTAATAAATGAAAAATTCAAGAGGAATAAAGAAAAGGAGAAAGAGATGAAGAAAAAAAAGGAAATTATCTGTTATGAATGTAAGAAACTAGAGTATACAAAACCTGAATGTTCACTAAGGAAAGATAAAAAGAATAAGAAAAAGAAAAAGGCAATGAATGTCACATAGGATGACTCATCCAGTGAAGAAAGTGATGGAATTGGCATCATCGGGATGCATGGTGGAGCGTTACGCATGAGATTGATTCCCAAGCGCGCGACTGCTAGCAAAGGGGAAAGGCCACGTTTATCATATGGATCGTGCGGAAAGGATCCCAAAGGATCATAGACATATACATATGCATATTTTAAAATTTAAACAATTTAAACAAAGACATTAACATATATAAAGTACATATACCTTAGATATTGATGTCTGGAACAAGCTACTCTGTTAGCTTAAAGGCATGTCACATACACCGGGTTGATTACAATAGGTTCTGGTTACCTAAATTTGTGTTAGGAGACTTTGAACAAGTGTATTAACTTTACCAAGTTAATACTAAATTTTCTACTCTATAAAATCTCTACTTATTCATTTGGAAGAAAAAGAAACTTATGAAACCCATTTAATCTCTTTCCTCTTCTCTCTCTTTCTCTATTTTCTTTTCTTTCTTCCTCAAGAATTTTGTTCAAAACAAATTTCTCTCTCACAATCAACAATGGCGTAAAAGGAAAAAGAAGGAGAAGAAGCATTATTCTAATTTCAATTCACAATTGAAATCAATGTTATGAAAAACAACCCCACGTATACACCTTTTCATTCATTCAATTTTGTTCAAAACAATATAATGGATTACAAGTGCCAAGCTTTCACCCATGGATTCCAAAATCTATTTCAATTCCATTTATTCATTTAATAAATGGAGAATATCTTAACATAATAATAATAATATTAAATACTTTAATATATATTTATATTAAAGGTGAGTGTAAGAGAGAGAGAGAGAGATATTTTATTTATTATACAATATAATATATAAAATGTAATAATTATATCTTACATGTTTGACATTCAAACATTAACTATAAAAGATACCTTTTGTTTTTCTTTTTTCTTTAATCATAATTAAAGAATTAATCTTAGCGATTGATTCAAAATGAATGTACAAGATATAATCAAGAATTTGACACTTGACAATATCACATGATGCCATTTATCAACCAATGATCCATTTGATCAAATAACAATTATTTAATCATTAATAAATAAACTATTTATTTATTAATATCCTTATAATAAAAATATCATTTTCAAGTCTCAATATATTTATAAATCATATTTATATAATCTGAATTATTACCAAAATATTTCTCATGTTTATGTGTGTTAGCATGTTTTAGCCAAAAAATTTATTCTTTATAGTAAAGAATTAAATTGTCATCCGATTAAAGTATTGGAATAATATCATTAACTAACTTAATGAATATTGTATAATGACAATAACCATCATTATCAAGTAACTGGTTATGTGTGTGACCGTCTGGATTTACTATGAGTTGGATATAAGCAAATATGAACTCTTTTACACCACTTCGGTACAACACCTTATAATTGAAGTTTCCAATGATTATGAGCAACCTCTATTAATATGTTATAATCCCCAGATACGAATGAATCAATATTCAAGATAAACTTATATAGTTGTGCGTGCATGTAGTAGAGTCCTGATCAAGTGCGAGTTATAGAATAGTCAAATTCCTAACTCAATCATAGAAATAAGAACTCAAATCATATATAGGATTTGTGTATCCGAAAACACATTTTTCAAAAATATACGTACTTTAGCCAGATATTTCATTTTCCATGTATGATATCCTTACCTAGGATCTTAAGCTCCAATATCTGAGCCAGTAGGTTCCATCTTGGGCATCATCTATCCTCATACACTAAGAATACATTACCAGCAAGCTTCTTTCACTAGGCGTGGCTAACCCAGTATTATAAACACAAGTGAATGATGTGTCTTAATGCGAAGGGCAACAATAACACTTTAAGTTAAAAGACTAGTGGTACACTAATAAGACTGTGTGATGTATCATTGACTTTGGATAATCATCCATGTGATTCGTCACGTTTAGTAACAAGTTTTTCAATGTATAAGCCATGTTTATACTTTTGTGACATGAAACTCGTCAACCAACTATTAGTATCTAATACTAATTCTTGGTAGCATCAAACATACTAGTTATGCAATGTCATACTCCTATATGACATTACCTCAACTGGAAACTGATTCATATATATTCAAATTAAAGACTCTGTACTCATATCTATAACTCTTTGCAAATAGAGTCTTGACATCATAATACATCATGAGATCTCATTCTACATTATTTATATATTAAAGCAACTGTAAATGCAAAATGATATAAATGTCATTTTATTAATCATAAACAAATTTACAATTGATTAAAGAAAAATATTTATATATAAGGAATGATATCTTATAACCATATGACACAATTGGTTCTAGGATATACCGTCAACAAAAAGTGCCTATTCATTAGAGAATGAGCATGCAAATTTCTACCTCATGGAAAAACAGGAAGATAAGGTAATTTTCTTAGCTCAAAGTTCTTTATATTATCATACATGTTCAAGTAGTGATAATGATGATATGTTAAATGATGATTTAGCTACATTAAATGAAGAACATAGAGACGATTTTCAAGATTTATCTATAAAATATAAAGAAGTAAAGAAAAAGTACTTCATGCTCTTAAGGAAAATGATTCATTAAAATCAAAAGTTAAAGAACTTGATATGAAAAATGAATCTAGCATGTCTAAAGAAGCTAAAGTAATAAAAGATGAAAACAAAGCCTTGAATGATGAGATAGTTTTACTTTAAACGGTTATTAGCTAAATTTACACAATGAAAAGAATCCTTAGACAAACTTTTACTTAGCTAAAGATTAGTATTTGATAAAGTGAGACTTGACTACAAACAAGGGACAAAACAAAAGGCTTATGCCATATATTTCATAAAATCCTCTAAACAAATGACACATTTTATTACTTGTCATTATTGCAATAGGAAAGGCCATTATAGTAACATATGTTTACATAAGAAAAATACATATAAGGGTCCTAAAATGATGTGGGTTCCTAAAGCACAAAACTAAAAGAAATCACGCATGCTAAAATGGCCAAAATTTTCAAGAGTAGAACTAATGTTTATGGACCCAAAATCACTTGGGTACCAAAAAAAACATCTTTATTTTGTAAATCCATCATGTGAAGAGCAATAAGTATAAGAAAATTTGGTTCCTAGACAGTGGTCCCTTAAGACATATTATGGGAAACAAAAAGATATTTCTCCACTTAAAGAAAGATGAAAGAAAAGACGTGATTTTTGAAGACAATAATTGAGGCGAGGTGAAAGGTATTAAAATCATTGGTATAAACTCAATCTTAATTAATGATGTTTTGTTTGTTGAAGGATTGAAATATAACTTGCTTAATATTAGCCAATTATGTGATTATTGATATTGTCATGATTTATGAAATGTGTTTTTGATAATGACTAAAGTAATTGAAATGTCAATTTAAACTATAGATAATGAAATGGATTTAAACTTATTGAGAATCAAGAAAACTGTATGTGAATATACTTATGATCAATGTAAATAAATTTTCTATGAGAAGTATGAATCAAGTGTAACATGATCGATACTTGGAGTCAAATGAATGACACTTTAGCTAATCAGATCGATACGTAGAAGAAACAGATTGATACAAATAGAGAAGATCGATACCCTTACTAACCAGGTCAATACATTTAAAGAAGGTCAATACTTGGAAGAATAACACATCGATATCTTGCAAGTCAATAGCTTTAGATAAAATCATCAACTCAAACTGATCAATATCCAAGTAAAGCGAATCAATAAGTTCAGAGAAGATCGACACTCAGAGTTTAGAAAATTGATACTCGCAATTCCAGAGAGTTGCAAAATATTTATAAAATAGACCAAATTGATACCTGAGCCAAGGATATCGATATATGACAATTACAGAGAATTGAAAAATAATTACGGAATAGACTAGATCAGTACATGAGAATAGGAGATCGATACTTCGTGATTCTAGAGAGTTCAAAAATAATTACGAAGTAAACTAGATTGATACCCAAATTAAAGAGATCGATATGTTAGAATTCCAGAGAGTTAGAAATCATTTACGAAATGAATCAGATTGATACGTAAAGGAGAACGGATCGATACTATGGATTAAAGACTAACTTAGATTCAATTTTCACATAAATGGATTGATACATTACCATAAGAGATCGATTCTTCCTGATGATTTAAAGTTCAATGGTAATTTCTGTAGCATTTATGGAGAACATTTAATGCACCTAATCATGCCATTGGACACAAATGACTTCACAAAGAGAATAAGTATAAATAGAAAAATTAAAGGAGAAGAGAACAATAGAGTACTTCTTGAGCATCAGTGATCGTTCAATCTTCAATTTTAACGTGAACAGTTTTTTTTCTTCTCTATTATTAATTTGTTTATTCACTTATTCTCGTAAGAGAAAATCAATTGTACGAGCTTATTGATACATCAGCTCTAGTGTAAAAGTATAAAACACAGAATTTTACTATTGTATTGTATTAGGTTTATCTTTACCCAAATCAAACAATAATTGTATTAGGTTACCCTTCACTCGGATAAAGAAGTTGTACAGTTACCCTTTACCTCATAAAGAGTTGTACTGGGTTTCACTTGACTCGTATAAAGAAAGAGATAGTCGAACTTTGGTGGTCAGCCAAAGCCGAAAGAGTAGACGTAGGCTAATATTGTCGAACCACTATAATCTAGTGTTTGTTTTTTCTCTCTTTCTCCACTGTTTTACTAGTTTCAGTGCATTGCATATATCTTAAACCTTAACTTTTTATAGAACCCAATTCACCCCTCTTTTAGGTATTGTCAACTGGGATAACAATTATGGTTATAAAGCTATGTTTCTCAAAAATAGATGTGAGGTGTTCTAGAATAATGATATGTATATCATAGAACTAGAAAACTTGAATGAATCAAATGATGTTTGCTTGCAAGTTCTATATGATGATTCTTAGAAATGACATAGAAGGTTAGGACATTGTAGCATGGATCTTATATGAAAATTAGCTAAATACAGCTTATTAAGAGACTTTTCTAATTTAAATTTCTCAAAAGATAAAGTATGTGGTCCTTGTCAATTAGGAAAACAAGTTAAAATATTATTTAAATCAAAAAACCTAGTTTCCACAACAAGAATTTTAAAATTTTATATATGGATCATTATGAACCAAATAGAGTTGCTTCCATAAGAGGAAAACTTTACATAAGTATTATTCTTATAAAGTAAAAGTAATACGTTTGAAACATTTGAAAATTTTGAAAAATTCTTAAAGAAAATTCAAAATGAAATAGGTTATAAGATTGTAAAGATTAGGAGTGATCAAGGTGGGGAGTTTGTAAACAAAGATTTTAAAAATCTTTATAATGAGAATTGATATTCTCATACTTTTTTTACACCTAGAACCCTACAACAAAATAGACTTGCTGAAAGAAAGAATAGAACTTTATAAGAAATTGGTAGAACCATACTTAGTGAGTATAATTTCTCTGAATACTTTTGGGTTGAAGGTATAAGCATTGCACTTATAGCATGTCATATTACAAATAGGGTTCTAATAAGAAAAATCTTAAATAAGACTTCATATGGTCTCATCTTTCAAAGGAAACCTAAGATTAAATACTTTAGAGTTTTTAGATGCAATTACTATATTCTTAATACCAAAGACAATCTTGGAAAATTTGAGCCCACGTTCAATTTTGGAATATTTTTAGGATACTCTTCCAAAAGTAAAGCCTATAGAGTCTTCAATAAGAGAACTCAAATGGTGGAAGAAATTGTACATATCACATTTGATGTATTTGATCCCGACTTGGCTAAATTAATTGCTAAAGAAAAAGAAAAAGAATTAGAAGCTGTTAAAAAATTAGAAAACTTAAACTTAAAAGACACATCTAAAGAAAAAAGGAAAAGAAATGATAGAAGAGGAGGAACCTTTTAGAGAACTTTCTAAGGCATGGAAGTTTGCATCTAGTCTTCCAAAAGAGCTAATTATTGGAGATCTTTCATAAATGATCAAAACTAGAAGAGGGACAAGAGAAATGAATGAAAACTTAGATAAGGTTCAAAATCTAGCATTTGTTTCTCAAATTGAACCAAAAATGTTAAGCAGCTGTAGAGAGTGAAAATTAATTGATGGTCATGCAAGATAAGTTGAACCAATTTTAAAGGAATAAAGTGTAAACTCTAGTACCTAAACCTAATGACTATCCAACCATTGATACTAAGTGGGTATTTAAAAACAAGCTTGATGAGAATGTGAATATTCCTAGAAACAAGGTTAGGTTAGTCGTACAAGGGTATAGTTAAGAAGAGAGAATAGACTATGATGAGACTTATGCATCCGTAGCTAGGCTAGAAGCTATTAGAGTTCTCTTAGCCCTGGCATGTTTCAAAATTTTCAAATTCTATCAAATAGATGTCAAAAGTGCATTTTTAAACAGTTTTATAAATAAAGAAGTTTATATACAATAACCTTCCGGCTTTAAAAACTATAAATTTCTAAATCATAATTATAAACTTACTGCGGCACTTTATGGTCTAAAATAAGCACCTAGGGTTTTGTATGAAATACATAGTGAATTTTTGTTAAAACATAATTTTGTGAATGGGAATGTTGATATTACACTTTTCATTAAAATAAAAAATAAAGATATCTTTCTAGTTCAATTTGTGTTGATGACATCATTTTTGGAAGTACTAATGAATCCTTATGCATTGAATTTTCAAATATTATAAAATGAGAGTTTGAAATGAGTATAATGAGAGAACTAAATTTCTTTTTAGGACTTCAAATTAAATAAATAGAAGATGAAATTTATATCTCCTAATCAAAATACATCAAAGAGCTTCTGAGAAAATTTGACATGATAAAGGGTAAACCCATTCAAGCTCCTATGAGTACCTCTACTTCCTTGGATAAGGATGAGATAGGTAAGAGTGTGGATTAAAAGATGTATAGAGGTATGATTGGTTCTTTACTTTATTTGACTGCCTCTAGACCTAACATTCTTTATAGGTTATGTGTATGTGCTAAGTTTCAATCTAATCCCAAATAATCACACCTTGTAGATGTGAAATAAATTTTTAGATATCTAAAAGCTACACCTAGTTTATGGTTGTTCTATCTAAAGGATGGTGAGTTTAGCTTAAGAGGTTTCTCAAATACTGACTACGAGGGATTCAAAGTGGATAGAAAAAGTATTAGTGGTACTTATTATTTCCTTAGAAATGCATTAGTATCATGGTTTAGTAAGAAACAAAACACAGCTGTACTTTCCACCACTGAAGCAGAATATGTGTCTGTAAGTAATTGTTGTGCACAACTCTTATGAATCAAACATCAATTGCAAGATTGTGGATTAGACCTTAACCAAATCCTTATTCTATGTGATAATACAAGTTCCATTAATTTGACTAAAAATTCTATGCATCATTCTAGAACTAAGCACATAGAAATCCATCACTATTTCATTAGAGATCATGTTGGTAAAGGGGATGTATGCTTAGAGTATGTTAGCACAAATCATCAATTAGTTGACATTTATATTAAATCACTTGATAGGGAACGTTTTTGTGTGATTAGAAATGAATTAGGAATAGTGAAAATCGAATGAATTATGGTTGAATCTATTTGTGCGTGTCAGTATGTTGAATTTCGATTATGGATAAATTAGGATCAATACCTTGTTTCATAAGTATCGATACCTCATAAACAGAATGATACACTCTTGTGTTAAGATCGACACATCAATAGAGATGTTTTAACACTATAAATTAACTTTAGAATATATCGATACATTTATCTATAGAATCAATACTTTAGCTTAAAATAACTGCACATTTAATGAGGCATCCATGTGCATCTCGAAAATTCAAAAGCCTCTGAAACTGCCATCAAAATTAAATACGTATTGACAAGTTTGACATCAATATCAATATCCTTTCGTTTTCTCTCCAATATGTATCAATACCTTGTTAAATGTATTGATACTCTCCACTTTTGTGAACGAAAGTATCGGTATCTCATCAGTCAAATCAATACATCACTTTTTCAGATCTATAAAAGGATCGATGCACCTTTAAATGTATTGATGCTTTTAAGCGTTTTCACACCTAAAAGGATTTAAAATTTCAGAAATTTAAAATCATTCAAAACTCTCTCTCTCTCTCTCTAAGAACAAAATCTCAAAGTCCTTAACCTTCTCAAAATCCTTCAAACAAGTTCGAAAATGCTAGAACTAAGAATGCCAAAGTCCCTTGTTAAAGGAATAAGCAGCGAATCAACAAGGCTTCCTCCTTAAATCTCGATTTTCCAAACTTAGAGGCCAAAGATTGATACCTCACCCTATACTTCAACTGAATAGTGGTTCCTGGACAGGTATTGGATTTTAATTTCTTACATTCCATAAATTTCCTTTATCTTATAATTTTTGAAGAGTTTGGTTGGACCCATTGTTAGAGTTATGCCTTACAGGTCAATCACAAGTTATTGTGATGGATATTATATCTTGTAAATATTTTCTTTTAGTAATGAAATGAATATTTTATATTAATTTTTTTCATCATTAATTTACATGTTTATATATATAATGATGAAGTCTATAGAATATTTGTAATATATATTTAATTATGATAAGATTATACTTATGAGATAGATATATTAGATACTCTATTCTTAAACATTTTTAGTCATAGGACTGTAAAGTGGGGCCTTTATAGTACCGGATAGACTAGTACACATTATGCCTGTTTGTCGAAAAGGTAATTGTTCTTATAGATAACTTGTGTAGTGACACTAAGACAAATATGTAGGTGCTCATTAGAGAATGTGCTCATTAGAGAATGAGTTCATTGAATTGACTTATGTCTGTAATGTCCAAATGGTAATTGTACTTTATTGTCAATTAGACATTCTTCGTATTAGTAATGCAAGTGATCTTTAAATTTGAGAATATCATAGTTATCTTATGGATGAAATGCTATACTTTGATAGTAACTCATGATGGATTATAAGGTTCATTAAGGGTAGTTATTGGGTATGGTACATCACTTATAGAGATAAGTGAATATTCAATAAAGGATCTATCACCCTTAATACATTATAGGACTATGCTTTACTTGAATGATAAAGATATGACTCAAGAAATCCTTAGCCAAGGTGCAGTGTGTGATTGAGAAGAAGTTCTCAATGTCAGTATACTAAATGAGTTAGATCTCAAGACTCATTATACATAGTATTGGATATAGAGGTTTTGACAGTTAATCATAACCATGATCTAATTAGAGCAAGTATAACGAAAGGATTAAATTGCACGGTCATTGATTATGAAAAGGTTCATGTTAAACTTACTACTTTATTATAATTCGAGTAGTCATGATATATTGTTAGATGTTAATCTTAGTCTATAGATATATTTAATTGATCATGAGATGATTTATTAAATATTAAGTGAATTAAAGAGTTTAATTCATTTTATAATTCATGAGATAATTCACTGAACATCAAATGAATTAAAGAGTTTAATTAGAAATTTAATGTATGTCTACTGTCGACTTTATAGCAAACTTATTAAGTCACGTCTAAATTGATAAGGAACTTACTTGAGTAGTAATCCAAGCATTGAAACACTTAATTATAAAATTTTCCATACAAAGTTATTATAGTAAATTTCATAAAATAGTTTACGGTAAATTTTATAATAAGACATTATAGTAATATTATAATAATTAATTAATAAAGTATTTATTTATTAATTATTAATAATTAAATACAATGGTATTATAGTAAATTTTATAAAAGGGTTTTATGGTAAATTCTATAAAGGGTATTATGGTAATATCGTAATAATTAATTAAATAAAGTATTTGTTTATTAATTATTATAATTTAATGTATGGATAAATATGAGAATTATGGCCAATTATATGCTAGCATGTGTAAGATTATTAGCCATATGATGGAAAAGTGGCTATGAATGACTTTAATTTTTCCATGTGATGGAAACACATATATATATATATATATTTTATTATTTTTAAAAGTTAAAAATTGTAGTATTTTTACATGGTTAGCTGAGAGAGACATTTGAATTAGAATCAAAATTCAAGCTTTTCTTTCTTTTAGCCAAGAACATAAACAAAGTAAGGGGGTTTGCAAATTTCCACTTCAATTCTCACTTCCAAGCTTAAGTAAGTTTAAATCAAAGGTAGACAAACATAGAAGGAGTTCTCCTTAGCACTCTTCAAGCTTTAATATATATATATATATATATATTATTTTCAAAAGTTAAAAATTGTAGTATTTTTACATGGTTGGCTGAGAGAGACATTTAAATTGGAATCAAAATTCAAGCTTTTCTTTCTTTTGGCCAAATACATAAACAAAGCAAAGGGGTTTGCAAATTTCCACTTCAATTCTCACTTCCAAGCTCAAGTAAGTTCAAATCAAAAGTGGACAAACATAGAGGGAGTTATCTTTAGCACTCCTTAAGCTTTAAAACTTGAATTTGTGTGACAAATTCAAAGAACAAATAATTTGTTCTAACTTAAAATTTTTGAAATTCATATCCGTAACAATTCAAACTTAATTTTCTTAACTTCCTTTGCTCTAGGAAACTCTTACACCTATTACCTCAACCAAAAGGGGAAATGTTTTGATAATCTTGTCAAAATGTTTTACTCTAATTTGGATGCTAAGGACCATCATTTAAGGAGGATGAGAATGACAAACTTCACAACCACGATCCGAGGGCATGTATTTTAGGTTAATGCCAATGTATTATCATGGGTAACTCACGTACCAGAGGGCAGAATCACATACCTGGCTAGCATCTTTCAGCCATTAGAGTTCTGCAAAGTTATCTTCAAAAATCCCAACATGACTGAGGTTGATAACAAACTAGCACGGCTACGTTTTCATAAGAGGATTCTCCACTTAATCATGTCTTACAACCTCAACCTTAGTTCCGATCAATTTTTAGAAATGGCCTATGAATGCACATGGTGGATGCAACAAATAATGGAAGGGAGAAGACCTGATTTGATCTCTTGGATCCTCAACGCCATGGTGAAGACCACAATGACGAGAGTGAGTCATTTACACTATAGCTACGTGATCTCGAGCATCATTCGCAAAAGTCCCCCATGGATTTATGTAGAGGTTGATACCAGAGAGCCTTCTACTACAGTGATCTTATCAGAGACTACACTGCATCATATGCATTATGAGTAGAACGTGGATGGCGAATGGGTGCTCTAGGCTAGATATAGGCACCTAGCACTAGGTAGGAGCCAAAAAGAGCTTGTGGACCAGCCAGCAGACAAGCCTGCATCTAGAGCAAAAGGTGACCAACAAGCGTCCGAGGAAGTATTTAAGGTAGCAGCATCGACACAACCTTTATTGACTCACTCCGCATTGATGGCAATATTGTAGGAGATTCGGGCCAAGATGACTACCATTGAAGAGCGAGTCAATACCACTTTGACAAATTTTGATGAGAGGCTCACAAGTTTATAGTCTATGGTGACGACCCAAAAGCACAAAATAAATGAGCATCTAGCATGGGGTGATCAAGAGATAACATGGCTTGGTAAGTGTTGGAGATATGCTCTAAAACTAATCGTGTCTAATGGCTCAGGGATATCATCCTTATATATATATATATATATATTTATGTAATTAATTATAAATTAGTTTATGATTAATAAAATGGCTTTTATATCATTTTGCATGTTCAGTTATTAATTTATATTATATATATAAAATGTAGAATGAGATCCCGTAATATATTATGATGTCAGGACTTTATCTATAAAGAGTTGTAGATATAAGTACAAAGTCTATAATTTTAATACATTCAAATTAGTTCCCGATTGATACTGTTAAGGATTAGTGTTGGAAGCTAATAGTTGGGTGACGACTCTCATGTCACAAGAGCATAAACATGGGTAATACATTAGGGAATATGTTACTAAACGTGATCAAATGTGACAAATCATATGGGTAATTATCCATAATCAATGATACATCACAGAGCCGTACTAGTGTATCGCTAGTCTTATGATCTGAGGTGTTACGGCTGCCCTCTACATTGAGACACATCGTTCACTTGTATATATCGCATTGGGCTAACCATGCCTGGTGAAAGAAGTTTGTTAGCAATGTATTTAAGTGTATGAGGACAATTGATAACCAAGATAGAATCTACTAACTCAGATGTTCAAGCTTGAGATCCTAGGTGGAACTATCATACACGGGAATAAAGTCTTTGGCTAAAGCATGTATATCCAAAAAAGTGTTTTGCAAATATATGAATCCTGTATATGATTGAGGTTTTTATCCTATAATTGAGTTAGGGGTTTGACGACACTATAACCCGCACTCGATTAGAATGCAGGGCTACGTTCACCTGAAGCTGTAAATTTAGCAAAAAAACTCTAACTTCCGGCTTCAAACCTCAATCCCAGCTTTCCACTCTCAGCTCCCAGTTTCCACTCGAGGCTTCTTCTGAGCTTCCACTTTTATTTTGTAAACTCAGTTTAAGACTTCCTAAATAGGGTCGGCAGTAGAGGAACTTTACTACACTCACGTACAACTATATAAGTTTATCTGACATCTTGCTAGAGATCACATATGATCATTGGGAACTTTGGTTACAAAGAGTTGTACCAAGTATATGCGAAAGAATTCGTATCTACCCATGTCCAGCTCACAATGAACTCAAGGGGGTCATATACACTAGTCAATTATTTGATGATGATGGTAATTACTATTATACAATAATAATTAATTAGTTAATGATATTGTTTCGATATTTTGATTAGATAGCAATTTGATTCTTTATTGTAAAAAATAGATTTTCCAACTAAGACGCGTTAGCACCCGTATGCATGAGAAATATTTCTGTTAAATTATGGGATAACGTAAATATGATTTATGGATATGATATTGATATAAATGAATATAATACTTTAATATTGATTAAAGTAATAATAAAATATCTATTATATTAATATAATAATATCTAATGTAATGATTATAATATTGTATATATATATTATTAAAGTAATAATATGTATATATATATACATATTCTCTCTCAACTGATAAATATATATATATATTAATATTAGATTAATATATATTATTAATACATCAATTTGGTTGATGTGAAAAGAGCCCACCAATATAAGCATAACACATGGAATGTCTTTGTTCAATTAAAGAATTGAAAGGCAAGCGGGCAAGTGGGTTAGGTATGACGGCTGTGCAGAAACAAGTAGGCAGCTTGATTGTTAAAAACGAAATGACTTAAGTGTTAAGTCTAAGAAAAGGCATTGGATGTTACGTCTCCTCCTACATGAAACTAAGATCACTTCTTCTTCTTTTTTTTCTCTATATTTTTTAATGGGCACCATTCTTAGAGAAGCTTGGTGTGTGTTTGGTTTTGAAACAAAAATATAAGAGAGAAGAAAAAAGCTAGAGAGAGAAAGCTTTAGTTTAGTTTGGTAAAGCTAAAACTCATAGCTTGAAGATCCCACAACGAAACTGGAACTATTGTCACCAACCCGACAAGTGGATATGCTTGGAGACAAGCGAGGAGATTAGTTTATTATTTTGGATAACAAATCAGAGAAGTACGACTTCTCAACTTTATATTTAAGTTTAAAAATATTTTAAATCCTAAAATATACATATGTACATGTCTAGTTCTATTTGAAAGTCTTTCTGCACGTTCGTGAGATGGGCATGGCTTCCTCATAGCCGTCGCTCGCCTGGGAACCAATCTTGCACTTCCGCTGTTTATGTGAAACAGAGCATCGTATCCTTTAGTAAACTCGAACTCGAGTTCTGTAAGGAAACTCAATGCTTCATGGAGAGCTTGTCACGAGTAACACTAGCTCAATATCAAAGATCGACTACCATTTCATCAACACCATGACCACCGCCACCCTCTCTTCCCCCCTCCCTGACTACCAATCTTCACACGCTACATAGCCAAACACATCACATCATATCGATTTTAATAGCAGCAGCAATAGCCCCACCCCTCCAACTACCAGTCTTCGAATGCTACACAGTCGAACACATCAAATCATATCGATTTTAATAGCAGCAACAACAGTTATGATTAGATTTTAGGCTATATGTGCTAAATTAACGTGTGTTTTGCCTTGTGTTTTGATATGGTTAGGTTTTGTTTTGTATATTTTGGTTTTAATCTGATTATGTTTTGTATAGTTTGGTTAGTTTATGTTACCTAGTTTGTATTGAAGATTCTATGATTAATATAAATTCCATATTTCTATTCATCTTGATTTAGTCTGAATATTTACATCCTTGATTTTCTTTTTTGACTGCTGACAAAAAGAGGAAGAAGTAATTTGGGAAGATATATTTAATTAGGCAAATAATATGAGACAATAGAAGAATATGAATATATGAATATTGATTTAGATTTCTTAAGCATGACAAAAAGGGGAAAAAATGAGCCAATTTGACAATAAGAAGGATTAAAATGAAATGTCTTACCTTCTTTGTTTAAGGGGGAGAAAAGAAACTCTATGGACCTTAAGGGGGAGAAAATTTAACTTAACAATTTTTAAGAAGGAGTTTGATAATTATTAAAAAGAAATTAAATTAATCCAAACCTTTGTAATCCACATTGTTTCTGTCATTATAAAAAAAGGAGGAGATTGATGATATCATGTTAGAAGTTTGAATTTGAAATCGATGTTATCATAACGTGTAAGTTTATGTTTCGATGATGAACAAACCTGTTGTGTTGTCAATTTAATTAGTGAATAATATAAATATAGTTGAATACGTTAAGTATCAAGAAAATTGTATGTGAATGAGTTTATAAATAATCTAAATAATTTTATGTGAGAATTACGTTTTAAGCCTAATAGATCAATATATAAAGTCAAAGGATCAACCCATTCACAAAACGGATTAATACCACGAGTATGTAGATCTATACATCTAAAGAGGAGATTGATACTTTGTACGTTCGAGAGTTCAAAATTAATTGCAAATCGAACTAAATCGATACATTTGAAGAGGAGATCAATATGTTGAAAGTCTGAGAGTTTGAAATTAATTACAACCCGAACTAGATCGATACATCTAAAGAAGAGATAAATACTTTGCAAGTTAAAGAGTTTATAATTATTTATGAACTCAACCAGATCGATACATGAAGGCAAAAGGATTGATACTCAAGATCAAAGAAAAGCCCAGATTTAAAATTTGACATGAATGGATTGATACTCTGGATCAAAGAAAAGCCTAGATTCAATACATACTGACGATTTAAAGCTTAACAGTAACTTCTATAGCATTTATGGTAAACATTAATTATGCCAAAGAAAACCGTTAGACATAAACTTCTTCACAATGGAATCAGTTTAAATAGAAAATTTCCAAACAATAAGAAAAACAAGAACACTTTTTTGCAAATCATCTCTGAATATTCTTCATCTTTAACTAAAAATTATTCTCTCTCTACTAAAATTATTCGTGTATTTACTCTGTAAGAGAAAATCAAATTAGTGAGCTCATTGTATTATCTACTCTTGTGAGAGAGTTACAACAGAAAAATCATTTTTGATTATTGTCAGTTAATTTTCACCCGATAAAAATAAAGATTGTATTGGATTTTTCTTCACTTGTGATAAAAAGTGTAAGGTACTCATTCACCATATAAAAAGGAGTTGTATTAGGTTTCCTTTGACTCGTATCAACAAGAGAGTGGACGTAGGTCATTCTTGCTGAACCACTATAAATTATTTGTTTGCATTCTCTCTCTTTACCCTTTTATTTATTTCTGTGCATTCATAACTGTATTTATTTAAGCATTAAAATTTTTAATAACTCAATTTAAGCCCTCTTAGGCATTGTCAACTAGGACAATAATTTTGGTATTATTTTTATAAGTAGCAGTAATAAACTCTTGAATAAACCTTTCCGGTGCAATTAAGTTATTAGATGCAATTGCAAAAAATTTTAAATGTTACATTTGATATGGATAACTCTTCTTTTGAGAACTTTTAAAATAATATTTACATTTAATATGAGGGTATAGTAAGAATAAATACACCAATTTCTAAGCACAATGATGAACCTGTAGCTTATACTCCCTCATGGAAACTTTTGAGCATAATTACTAATATATCTACTTGCTTCTCTCTTTCTATTGGCTCTAATGAATTAGGAAAATATATTTATACTAATTATAATTTGATGTTTAGTATAGAATAAAAATTAAATTTTGATGTTTTACAATAGTGGAAAGTAAATGAAAGGATATTCTTCGTGTTATTCATCATGGCTCATTTTCTACTAACTCCTTCGGTGTCCACAATAGCATCGAAATCTACTTTTAGTGTAGGAAACAGGGTATTGGATGAACGAAGATCAAAATTATCATCAAATGTATTGGATTGTTTGATATACTTGAAAGATTGGGAGGAAGCAGAGCAGAGAATTTAGAACCAAAACTATGACATGGATGATGAAATGGAGGAGAATGATTATATTGATGAAAATTAGTTTGTAATATTTATTATTTTAGATTTTTAATATTTGTAATTTTAATGTAAAACAATAAAATGGGTAAGGTGCAAATGATATATGGTTTAGTAGATGCCAACCTAGTTAAGATGTAATATATAGTATATAATTATAGTGATGCAAGTTCACACATTTAATTTAAAATTATTTTATTTAATGTTATAATTGATATGTTTATAAGTTTTTGATGATGTCACACCCTGACCCTGGGGCTCACCTGTGACAATCACTACAGACCATTATGATACGCCTTCTAAATCTATAATATACCATAAGAGTATGTAAGGCTATCAAATCAATTACCAAAAAACCTGAAAAACAGTTTATAATTTGAATACCCATCCATGGGATTATTAACATCAAACAATTGATCTTTGTGATCAATTCATCTATAACATGCATAATTAATAAAATTATCAATTTAAAACATTACATATGGGTTGACCAAAATAATAAGTTTTATAATTTCTCTCTCAAGATCCAAAATAAAACAAATCTAAAATAACTACATATTCCCAGTAAAATATATATCCATTTAAAATACATATTAAGTGGATCTAAAACATTGTTGTGAGTCAAGATAAGAAAACCTACCAAGAGCATCGTGTGCTCTCAACTGCTATCACAAGCACAGCTAGAACTAAAATGCTTAACTTGAAAGTTGTAATTGTGAGGAGTGAGTATACAATTATACTCAGTGAGTATATAACTATACTCAGTGAGTAAACACATACATACATGTACACACATTTCTAAATCATGATATTGAGATTTCGTTATTAACATGCTCAAAGTACATATATATTCATTTCCATGTACAATCAATAACTATAAACAATGTAAAGATAGTCTACATTTATTTAAAATATTTATAACGGGCTGACTATATTATCTCCACCGCTACCCTGGCCGAGGTAACATTGAAATCCATCAGTGAGTTTGTTATACTTAAAATCATATCCAATGCATTGTAAAATCATTTAGTTTATATAAAACATGCATTTATAAAAACAAGCCCGTCTCATTGATGTTGGCTCGAGTATTCACTTGGTGATAAAGTAACTGTCCTTGTCATATCCATCAAATCCAGAAGATCCATATCAAGTCGTCAAGACTATCCATAGAGTCTCTATATAATTGTGCATTTGCACAATGGCTCACAGTGAGCTTACCATGGCTTATCCTCCCTTATAGGTCCAGCATAGGTTACAACTCTGTATATACAGTAAATAACCTAGCCCATTGGCTATATCAATAATTAGCCTTAACGGCCTTACATCACTAATATACATGTATTTAAAAAATATTTCATTTTCAAATCAAGATTTGTATTCTTGTACATCACAACTCAGCCTCCCTGGACTATAACATTGTTAAACATTGTCCACAAAATATATAAACCAAATTCGGCCGCCCCGGCCATTGTATGCATGTATATAAAATAAAATATTTAACCGTAAACCATAATATAAAACAACCCAATATCAACATAAAACAACAGTAACTATTTTCATTTTAAACAATCTAACACACATGCATACATATAGATATTACAAGCAATCTATTTACATAATTATGCATGTATAAATTTACTCACTACTTAAAGGAAGGTAAACACTCCCACTATGTCACATCCACTCGGCACGTCAGTTGGGTTCTTGGAACCTAATATCATATAAATAAATAAATATATATATAATGAATTCCACGTTTTTCAAGTATCTAACTTAAATGTTTCTTATGCAATGCATGTTGATAACAAAGTTAAATTTCTTTAGTTGACACATGCACATTTCTCGAGGAACTAAGGCCATTTATCTAATTTCCATCACTGAAATTCCGTGGCCATTTTCATTTCTAATTTTCTCATTTCTAAACCAAATCTTCAACATTTACTCGAAAACGAAAATGTACACATACTAACTATTATCCATCACTTATACTATTACTATATACTTTCAATCATACCATTTCATTACGTGTATCAAGATTTCTTACATAATTAAAAGTAATTCTTTTGGGTGAACAGTAATTCTAAGTTTCAACATGTTCAAATTCGCATAAATTACACTTGAAATAAGTTAATAGACTAACTTTTAATATGTAGTAGTGTGTAGAAACCTCACACTATCGTTTGAATGTAAAGCCCCAAGTTGTTTTGAAACCCTAGCTTTCGTTCTTGCTGAATCTTACGTGTTCTAGCCTATATTCGGTATCAATTTATAAAGGAGGAGATGAGAAATCACATGGGCTTTGGATTTAATGGAAAACTTAAGAGTTTTGCTTGGATTTGCAAAGAAATTTGAGAGAGAGAGAGAGAGAGAGAGAGAGAGTGAGAGAAACTATGTTTTGTAGAGAGAGAAGAGAAAAATACGTAAATGAAGAAGACTAGATGTGGTTTTCCCTCTTGGGTATTTATAAGAGTGAATAAAAAGACTAAGTTGTCCTTCGAAATTTGTCCAAATTTGCATGGAGTATCGATACTTTTAAACAAAGTATCGATACCTTTGGCCTGGGTATCAATACCTTTGATCGAGGTATCAATCTATTCCTTAAAAATTCGATTATGAAAATTCTATTGTCCCCGCATATCAATACATTAGCTTTCATGTATCGATCCTTCTCTTTTAAATGTATCGATATCCTTGTTGAAAGTATCGATTTGGTTCAACCTGTAATTAATTTTGAACTCTCTGTCTTGCCACGGATCAATATTCTCAATGAAAGTTTCGATCTGGTCTATCTCATAATTATTTTTGAACTCTTTGTTTCCAAATGTATAGATACCGGTCAGTTTGTAATTTCTTCTGACTTGTAAGGTATCGATACTTTTCATCGAAGGTATCGATCTCTTCATCAAGTATCGACTTGTAACCTTAACGTATAGATACATTGTTCAAAATGTATTGATACTTCTATTTCAAATATCGATCTCTTCATGCTCAGAATAGATTTTGACTTTTCCTTTTCATCATTTATCACTAATTTTGTTAACCTTTCGGGGGCTCCGCCCTCGATCCACCGTAAGGACGCTGCCTCTTGACCTCACTTACTAACTGGCTAATGAGATTGCCGAATGCTTCAGCGTAGGGCAACATATAGAACCCAAATACATGTTAAATTCAACTCGCTTAATTCATTAAATTCTTATACCATGAGCTAACTTAAGTCACCTTAGCCATGTTAATGTGTCAACTAACTATTACTATGCATGTGTGAAATGAATGTCATGCAAATAATTACTTTACCCATATGTTCAAATAACAGGGTTTAACAGATGATGTCAAAATCATAATGAAACATTATAAAATGTTTATAAGAAGTTCATAAAATTAAATGGCACAATCCAATTTTTAATTATAAAAATTAATAATTACATTATTATAATTAACACAAGATGTCAACATCAAATATGTAAAGTTCTAACGAGTTTTCACATCAACGATGATGTCAAATTCACTTGAAATATGAATACATATTGTTAATTATTTGTTAAAAGTGTAAAACTAATATTTTCTATGAGAAAATTTTATGAATATGGAACTTAGATAATTGATACATAGAGAAGAGATAGATATGTAGAGTATAAAGGATCAACACTTTAATGAAAACAAACTGATACATACAACTTGAAGATCGATACTTTCAAGTTAGTGAATTTGAAAAAAATTACGATTTGAACCAGATCAATATATTCAAATAAACATATTGATACTTGTAAGTCAAAGACTTCAAAAGACATTATAAGTTGAACTAGATGGATATATACAAGGAAATAGATTAATACATTCAAGTTAAAGACTTCAAATGAAATTACAAGTTAGACCAAATTGATATATATATATATATTTATATATATATATATATATATATAAGGAAACAAATCGATACATTCAAGTAAGAGACTTAAAAAGAAATTACAAGTTCGACTAGATCGATACGTTGAGAAGACAAGAATAATATTTTTTGTCAAAATTTTTTTTAAATATTTGAAATTGACATTACGTGGACCAGACTTATTAGGCCATGCCAGGCTGCACAATTTCTAAACGGGCTCAACTCAGCCCAACACGGGTATTGTAGGGCCTCAGCCCTTAAGTCCTAATGGACTTTAATATCACTGGTCGGCCCCACCTAACCTGTTTTCCACCTCTATTCTCAGGTATGAGTTTGACATGTATGTGTCTCACTTCTTCTGTCTAGAAGAATATAAAAGATGTTCTATGAAAAGGTTCTCTGTATAAATTGAGGCCATTTTTCTGTTCACAAATTCTTCTGGTAAAATTTTATATAAGACTTGTATTTGAATAAACTATCATTTTAATCGAATAGTTTTGAATGTTGGTCATTGCATCATCATCATCATCATCATCATTATTATATTGTTATTATTTATTTATTTATTTTTATCGGAATGTTGTGACTATTCATTTTTATTTGCTAAAGAAATTTGTGTAACCTTATTCCACAATTAGAACTAAACAAAGTCAAAGTTAGTCAGACAACAATACCATGGTTACCATCGAACTTGAGATTATTTTATTTATGAAAATTTGATGTCTACATGGACAATCAATAATAGGGATGGAGCAAACACCACTAAAAGTGTAGCGGCCACCATAATACCGTCATCAAATGATGACAAGTGGAGGTAATTAGGTTGACCAATAGTCGAGCAATCAAATTCGGTCTGCAGTGCACTTCCACCTCCACCATTTGATGAGTGAGTTTGAATAGTGTGTTGATTGACTAATACACACACTTTGAATAGTGTATATATTATTGGACACCATTATTGTGTACATAGAATAATTTTGAGTTTGATGATAATAGTGACACGACAACAAAATTTTCTTTTATTAATTATAATTTAAAATTTTTAATATTAATTAATAATTAGGTTGTGAAATAATTTATTTTAGGAATCAATGTAGAATTATATTATTCGAAAATTATGTTATTTGATAATTCCTTTTAAACAAGAGTTTATCAAAGAAAATTTGAGTACTAAATTGTCAAATAAATAATTATCTGACAATTTAATACAATTATAGACCTACATTAATTTGTAAAAATATATTATTTATCATTGTCAATTTCTTTATTTTATCATTATGAAATAAGTATTTTTTTAGTTTTGTAATTCCAAAACTAAGTTTGGTTTGTTGGTAAAAATGTAAAATTACTTTAATGCCCATTTAAAAGTTAGCATATTTTTTTGTTAGAAGACTTTTTGAACAATGATTGAAAAAGTAGAGACTAAATTAACTAATATAAACAATTGAATAAAGTGATGTTTAGTTGAAGCATAGGGACTTATTGGTGGTTTATCCACTATTAATGAATATAATGGTAACAATTTTTAATTGATGGATCATTAATTTTTTTTATAAAAATTAGAAATGAAAGCTATGGGTTCATTAAGTTAATTTTGAATCTTTCATGCAATCAAAATTTTGTTATTTTAATGCAAATAAATATTATTAATGTATTCATAAAAGAATTTAGAACACTTTAGATGTGAAATCGTCAGAAAACATATAGGAATTGGCTGAAAATTTGTCAAGTTTGCAGGTCCGAAATCGGGTCGTGACTGGTTTGGGTCGACCTAGATAAAGATTGAAAACAAACAAGAGAGAGGAGATTGACATATCAGTTTGTTATGAAACAAATGGATGACATGTAGGTTACCATCAGGTTTGGTTGTCTTATTATGTATGACATGTCATTCAAATAGGATTTAATAAAATGACATGTTGTCTGTTTTGAGGTCAAAATTTGACCATAAGGATAAAATGACAAGTTGATTTTGACCTGGAAAATTTTTCAAATTTGTATGCCATTCCCAAATTTGTATGCCATGTCGTTTCCTTCAAAGACATGAAAATGACATGTCGATTATGTAGGATTTGAAGCCAAAAAGTTCTGTGTCTGGCATGATTTGAACCTAGAGTATTTTAATTGTTGAGCCATGGGTCATTTCTTAAATAAAATTGCATTCAAAGAGATCTTAAAGGTTTTGAAATAATTGCATGGAATCAATTTGGACCGAATTGAACCCGGGCTTTAAGAATTTAAAATCAATTTATTAAGCATTGAAATAAACTTTTATGTTTTTTATTATTAATAAAATGCTTGCTATTTATGAAATTGTTTATAAATTCTAAAAATATTGCAATTTGGTCCAAAATTATATTTTAGTTATTAATGATTTTTGCCTAAAATTTTGTTTTATTTGCAATAAAATATGTAAATTATAAAAATTTACAAATTTTTGGTAGTCTTTTAATTTTGGCCTAATACATTGTACTTTATGACATATATATATATATATATATATATTTTATGATTAATAAATACTTAAATTTTATGCCTTTATTTTTTAATATACATTTATGAATGCATACATTTAGATAAGAGTGTGCAAATTGGAATACCAAAATTAAGAACTATTGTCAAGTATAGTTGTAGTTTATTTTGTTATTAATTACATGTCTATAAAGATTCTGTTAAAAAAGTGATAAGTTGCCTAAGAAGATAGAGTTTTAAGGGGGATCGCTTGTGACCCGTTCAATCTTTTCTAAGAATTTTTCTAGTATAATTTTTAATTGAAATAAATTATTCTATTGCCTGTACAATAAATTTAAGGAAACAAAAATATTAAGTAAAATTTATGAATTTCTTACGTTTAAGTGATTGATATAATTTTTAAATTAAATTAAGTGAGAATTATATAGGATCACATATAATTTAAAGACATAAATTGTGATTAATCATATTTAATATAATAAAATTTATCCCAAAACAATTTTTATTAAATTTATATGATTAATTAGGATAAAGTATCAAATTTTTTTTCATAACTTACCCACAAGAATTAAGAAAATATATATAATTTGATAGTTTTATTATAAAAATATATGAATCTACTAGAATAAAATACTTAGTGCACAAACAATATTTTATGTCTATTCACTCATATTTTAAGAAATGTTTTATATTAAAAAATATAATAAAGAAATATTTTATTTTAGTAAAACATAATATGAATATACTAAAGTAAAATACTTAGTCCACAAACAGTATTTTATATTTATTGATTCATGTTTTAAAACATATTTTATATTGATAAAACATGATAAAGAAATGTTGGTAAAACATAATATGAATCTACTAAAGTAAAATATTTAGGCCATAAATAGTATTTTATATATATTGATTCATATTTTAAAACATATTTTATATTAATAAAACATAATAAAGAAAATATTAATATCAAAATTATGACATAAGCATATACTGTGTACAAATTTGGAACCTGTAAACTTATTTGATATATATAAGAATATAAATTTTTTTTGTTCATCTCATCACACTAAGTTTGTGGAATTAAGAAATGTGAAATTTCTTAAAAATGATTTGATTAGTGGGAAGGATCAATTCCACAACATAATTTATGAAGAAGATCATTTAAGACCTTCCACTTTAGATAGTCAATTAATTGTCATTAATAACACTCCTCCAATACAAATGGGTGTTGATTATCCAATGGTTGATATTCAACCAATAATAAATGACGATCAAACTTCACAAGTAGATGATGTCCTAGTAAATCCGGTTGTTAAGGAATTATCTGAAAATATTAAACAACCAGTTGAAAAATAACTTCCTTAGGAGAATGTTGATACAATATTAAGAATATCTACTATAATTAAAAGATCATCTATACCTAGTGATTACATTATGATATATTTAAAGAACCGGGGTTTACATGCTTATATATAGATGAACTAATAATTTATAAGTGGTTGGCTACTTAGATTTTGACTTTAATGGCTGTGATGATTCAAGAAATCAATTTCTGGATACATCTTTGTGCTAACTAACAGAGTCATATTTTGAAGGAATGCTAAGCAGACATTGATTGTTACTTCCACTATGTAGGCTAAGTTCGTTTTGTGTTTTGAGGCTACCCCACATAGAGTATGGCTGAAGAGTTTTATATATAGGCTTAGAATTATGGATTCTATTTTTAGGTCATTGAGGATATATTGTGATAATTTAGCTACTGTATTTTTGGCTAAGAACAATAAAATTGATAGTTAAAGTAAACACATCAACATCAAATACTTAATTATCAAAAAATGTGTTAAGGAAAATAAAGTGGTCATTTAACACGTTAGCATTACATTAATAATAGCTAATCATTTGACAAAAAACATGCCACCTAAGGGTTTTAAGGATTATGTGGATCAAATGAAACTTTGTTCCATTATATAAATTATTATATATGTACATATAATTTATTAATAAAATTCTCTATATATGATTTTTTTCTCATTATGTATGTGCATTTATTTAAGAGAAAAATCATTATGATTGGACCTAAAATAAACATGAGGTTTATTTATTAAATTAAGGTTATTAAGTAAGACTAGGAATAAATATAGAGTTTATTCATTAAGTTACCATATATAGATAGGCATATAATAAATATAATATATTGTAAGACATGGAAGAAAAGTTGTCAATTTTGATAACTTATTGCCATGATTCATATGTTTATTTTTCAAATATTAGGATTTTGGAAATTTATGGACCAAGTGGGAGAATGTTGGTGGTTTGTTCACCATTAATGAATACAATGGTAACAATTTTCATGAACCACTAATGGTGAATATGGTGGAAACCACCCATAAGTGTCCAAAAACTTTTTCAAACGCTATGAAAACTTTTCATACATTTTTGGCAACTGCTGATAACTGTCATCGATGATGGTAACTTCCAAGAATTACAAAAAACTTCTAAAATAGTTTTTGATGGAAAAACCTATAAATTGGAAGCCATACTTGGTAAAAGGTGTTGGCCCAGTTGGCAATACCCAAGAAGGGGGTGAATTAGGTTTTTAAAATTTAGAAATTAAAACGTATGCAATGTAGTGCAGCTAATAAAATAGTAGTTAGAGAGAGAAAGATATAAAGGCAGTATTATAGTGGTTCAGCAAATTTTGGCCTACGTTCACTCTCTCGGATGCAAATCACTTTCACTAAGGTTTAACTATCTTCTTATTTTGACAGGTCAAATGAAACTCAATACACTTCTTCTAAGGTAAAGGAAAACCTTACACTCACTTTTCTATGGGCAAAGAGTAAACTTATAATAATCTTTTTTAGTATGAGTAAAGATGTACCCAATACCAAGTTAATTATGTATATTGGATTTTTGCTCTTACACTAGAGTAGATTTTTCAATATGTGCTCACAAAAAATTAATCTCTTACACAAAATTTAAAAAGTTTACAGTTTCAACTATTTTCGTTTGAAAATATTGTTCAAGAATTGCAGTTGATATTGATGACAATGATCGTTCTATTTTGCTTCACTGTATATCTTCTATTTATATTCTCCATTTTTGTGAAACAACTTAAGTCTAACAGCTTGATTTTGTGCATTTAATATTCGTCATTAATGCTGCAGAAGTTACCGTTGAGCTTTAAAACCAAAGAAAATATCGATCCCTTTTTTCATGTATCAATATTTTTATATAAACAGTACGATTTACATCTCGAGTATCAATATCTTCTTCTCCAAATATCGATCTGTTTGTCCTAGAGTTATTATTGGGCTTTTGGGCATCGATCTATTGATGTTGGATATCGATCTGGTCTACTTCGTAATTATTTTGCAACTCTTTGTGAAGACCATGTATCGATCTTTTCTTCTCTATGTATCGATCTAGTTGCCTTTATAATTATTTTGTAACTCTCTGTGAATACCATGTATCGATCCCTTCTTCTCCATGTATTGATTTGGTTGCCTTTGTAATTATTTTGTAACTCTCTGAAAAGACCGTGTGTCGATCTCTTCTTTTTCATGTATCGATCTAGTTGTTTTTGTAATTATTTTGCAACTCTCTGTGAAGACCGTGTATCGATCTCGTTGCCTTTATAATTATTTTACAACTCTCTAAGAAGACTGTGTATCTATCTCTTCTTTTCTATATATCGATCTAGTTGCATTGGTAATATCATCTGAAGGTACTATCTTAGCACAAATCTATATCCTTATTACCTTGTATCGATCTTTTTTTGATGCATCGATCTGTTATGGTTCTTGTATTGATCTGTTGACTCATATATCGATATGTTTTTTTCTTAGTATCGATCTTGCAGGCTTTTTAATGCATTTTGATAGAAATTGTTAAGGAATAATTTCAAGCATATTCATATATGATTTTGAAATACATTTATGACCTTTTTATTTTACTTAGTCATTATTAAAAATATATGAATATTAAAATTTGATATCATCAATTTCTCTCATGATATCATCAAAAGGCCCTTGAGTTTGTTTTTCTCTGTAAACTCCTTGGGCTTCTACAATTAATTTTTAACAATTTAAAACATGAACTTTGTTTCATGCTTACATTGACTTATTTGCAATGTTCCCATTTTCTCTTTTGCTAAAACAAGTAACAAAACTTTTACATGTAGACAATTATTTTGGTTTTGGAGCACCTCTCGAAGCAAATAAATTTTTGTAAAAGTCATTTTTTATAAAAATATTTCCATTTACTTTTTTTAAAAGCATTTTTTATTTTTATATTTACTCTATTAAAAAAATAAAAATAAGATGTAATTTCTGGCCGTTGTTAATATTCCAAGTTTGAGTCATATCATAAAAAATAAAATAAAAAATACAAAGGCAGTGAATATAGTGAGTTAGGACAATGCCTTCAGCAAAATCTATTCGAATAAATGGTAAAAGTTGAGTGAGATTCCACCTTTCTCTTTAGTTGGGCTCAAATTTTCATGCCTTTTTTTTTTTTTTTTTTTTTTATCTTTTCCTAACATATTCCATCATCATAGATCCAAAATAGACTATCTTTAAATAAGGTTATTTTTCGTGTCGACCCAAACCATTTCATAATTTGCACAACATTATACACTTATTATATTCAATGAAAATCCAACATCATATATATTTCAGGCACAAAGGTGATTGTAAGTACAATAAGTACTGAATTACAAACATGCATTTTACATCTCAAATCTATGATACTGCGAGCGGCTTTTATGGAAGAAAAAGACAAAGAATAATAATGATAATAATAATAACAACAAAGCAAGATTACTGCAGGAAGAGGGTAAACTTTTAGTTTCCCTATCCCAGCCTAATTAAATAAAAGATTCTTTAAATGTGTTACATCATTTATCTTCTTTGGAAGTTTAGAAACTTGATGCCGTAAGCAAACACAAAGACGAAGAGGAGAACCCAGGCAACATGGACCACGGCGACGACCGGAAGGAAGTCGCTTTCAAAATCAAAACTATCTTTGATGTACTGCTTTACTGTGGTATTATTTTGTCCGGGAACCGTCATTTCTGTATTGATGTCACCAACTTGACAAGTCACAAGACCATTCAGTGTCCAAGACACTGGAGAAAGCCAGTAGTACCATCTCCACCAGACGGGAATTTGCTGAATTGTTAATAAACCACAACAGGATCAGCATCAGGATCAGGAGTGAGATTTATTTATGTGCAATGAAATAATTTTGTCAAGTATTGAGTTTGAAGAAAGCACATACCTCTCTGGCAATAAGGAAACCAGAAAACAAGTTCCAGAAACTTAGGAAGAAGGACATGACAATGGCAGCAATTTGTTGGCCGGGAGTGAGAGCAACAACCATCATTCCGTAAAGTGTGAAGTAGATGAAGCAGGTCCACATGAAGTACATGAACAAGAAGAATTTTCCGGCTTCCCAAACGAATCCAATCATCGCGTAAAGGAGAATGTTGTATATGACAGCTTGAATTGTCACATATACTATCTCTATGGCTACCTGCAAGCAACATTTGAGAGAGTTCATTATTATTTAACCATTTATCTATCTGGTGGAGGCAAATTCTCTTCATTAAGAGATGAAACTTTTTTCTTACTTGAGCGAATGCATAAGGAATTGCTGAATACATCCCAGCTGCTCTTTCCCGGTAGAATACTGTTCTCTCAATGGAAACAACAGGCTGCACAGAGGCAGCATTGCTGGATCCAAGGAAAAGCACAGCAGAATACATTGCTCCGAAAAGATTCATAAGATCTTGTTGATCGGATCTGTTAAAAAACAGAATTCAGTTTGGTTCAGTTCCTAACAAACCACATATTTTCAAATTTTCTTCAAGAAGGCAGATATAAAGTTTACTGATTGACTTACATTTTCTGTCCTTTGTCCCAGAAGATAAGACCAAAAATAACGGCAATGATGATAGTCATAGCAAATCGGATGGCATTGTATTGAGCATGTCTCCAATAAGACCAATTCTGTTTCCAGAAACAAGCCATGCACTGAGTGAAAAACGATTGGGAGTATGCGGTTGGGAAGTAAAGATCTTTAGAGCCCAGTGCCGGAGTACTAAGCTCTTTGATAAGTTCCTGATTCCTCCTGAAAGTTTTTCAAGAAAGAAATTATTGTAGACAAGGACTCAGAATTCGCAACTCGATCGAAAATATGAAAAATAATTAATGTTAAGATTATTATGGACAAACTCTGCTTAAACTTACTGATAAAGAGATGAGTTGGCATAAATTTCTGCAAAATCCACGCCCAGTTGAGACTCAGCCGAAGTAGCACTGACTTCAAGCATCCATGTTGCAGGATTGTATCCTTCCTTAATTTTAGGAACCCCAGGAACTGCCTGTAAATTTTGTTTGTAGATAGATATTAGTACATAATTTGATTTCTATCTACTGCGCAATGTCAGAGCCAGTAAGTCCATTGTTTGTATATCTGATGCACAAAAACAGAAAAAATGGAAATGCTTGCCTCAAAATATTCTACGAGCTTGTGAGAATGGTGACCAAGAGGTCCTGCATAAATGACACGGCCCCCTCTTTTCATCAATAGTAGCTGCAACAAGAACAACATCAAGTTCAATACATGCAACATAAATAGATAAGAATACTTAGAATAGTAGCAAATTTCCAAGGAAAAAATTTAGGAATACCTCGTCGAATGCTTCAAATATATCTATGCTAGGCTGGTGAATTGTACACACAACAGTTCTTCCAGTATCGACTGTATTTCTGACTGTACGCATGACAATAGCAGCAGCTCTAGCATCGAGGCCAGATGTTGGTTCATCCATGAAGATGATAGAAGGGTTAGCAACCAATTCTACAGCAATTGTCAACCTCTTCCTTTGCTCTGTTGAAAGACCATCCACTCCTGGAAGACCAACTAGAGCATCTCTTAAAGGTTTGAGCTCAACCAACTCCATAACTTCATCAACAAACATCTGCAAGACAAAAAAAAAGAAGAAAAGAAAAGAAAACCACAATGAGATCATCAGGTAAAAGTTCAAAGTATATTGAAAAGGGTTATTATAGAAGAATAAATTAGTACCTTTCGTTTTTTAGCGTCAATTTCTGAAGGAAGACGAAGCCAGGCTGAGTACAGGAGAGATTCATAGATGGTAACATGTGGTGAATGAATATCATTCTGTTCACAATAGCCACTCACACGAGCAAATGTTGCTTGGTTTTTGGGGTAACCGGAAATGTTAATGTCTCCTTCTATGTATCCTCCAGTCTTCCTTCCTGCCAATACATCCATCAGAGTTGTCTTCCCTGCACCACTTACACCCACTAATGCTGTCAATACCCCTGGTCTGAAAGCACCACTAACATTGTGTAACAATTGAAGACGATCTTCTTCAAATCCTTGAGTCCTCATTTCCTGGAATTTGAGGTCAAGTAATAATCTCATTATTTGCATGTAAAAGTCAAATTTTCTTTAGAAGATCATACATTTACATCTCATAGTTGATTATGTGTAGAGATAAATGACTTACAGCAGGCATATCTACATAGTAGTTCATATGGTTGAATGCAAGTGAAAGGGGTTGGAATGGCAAAATCATTCCTCTTTTAGGCTCATGTTGTGCTGCCTCGCCAATTTCCGATGAACTTCTCACTGCCATTTGCATACCTGCAATTGTTCAAAAAGTTCAGACATTCAGAACAGTATGATATCGTAACCATAGGAGCAGGGGAACAAATGGGAAGGGGGTGCAAGAGTTACAATTAGTCCTTCACAGCTGAATTTTGGTTACAAAAACTTATGTCAACCTCTCATAGCAAAATAGATCAACTGCTTGTTGATCTATTACCTTGTTACCAGCAGAGGAAAGAAAAATACAAGCAGAAAAACAAAGGAAGGCAAGGCAAGGGCATAAACCTTCTGTTTCATGTCCACTGGCTGGCTTTTTATTCTTGTCTTCATCTTCTGCTATGACAGTTGATTTTGAATCACCAAGAGCTGAAATAGATTTTCCATGGTAATTAGTGTTGGTCATGCTTGAAACTTGATTTTCATCAGAGAAACAGGATTAAATTCGATAACTTACGATTCAGGTAAGTCAATGCAGCAACAAATAGAGCATTGAAGAGAAAAGAAAATCCAAACAGTGCTCCAATGCAAATCCAATACCAATAACCATCGGTGAAGAAGCCTCTAGACTTGAGAATTGCCTTACCAACTGTAGGTGAATTAATGGTGGGATCCGTGTTGTTCTGCATTGAATTGAAACTTATAAGCTTTGGCTGATGAATTATGGCAAAGTTAAATAAGAGATACTACAGTTTATATATGAGTGTGTAAATGCATTTATCATTTTATCTCCGTAGATGCAATGAGGATCATAAGAATCTAATTAAAGCATAATAGATCTTACCTTGCTCCATCTGTCATCAAGGAACTCATTGATAAGTATGGCATTCTGTCCATACATCATAGGAGAAGCATAGAAGCCCCATATCATATATGGCTCAATGTCATCTGCAGGCACAAAAGGAAATGAATGATTGATATGAACTATTATTTCAAGAGAAGTGAATTTCTATAAAAAGTTCCCTATTTTTGATTTATAGTATTGAAAAATGATAATCAACTTACCTCTGGAAATGATGAATCCTCCGAGTACAAAAACCAATAACAAGCTGAAAGTACCCAGTGTGTTTGCAATGACTTCTGTTCTTCCAAGAGCAGCAATGAACCGAAAGAGTGACAAAGCCATCTGATGTATACTAAAGAATGCCAAGTATAGCCGGAAGAACCTAAACAAAAGAGAACATGAAAGAAAATTCAGTCAACATAAAACTTGTAATCTTTTCTCTAAGAAATTGGAGCATCTGAACTGTTTTTACCTGCTTGCTGAAGGAGCAAAACCAATCGTGTAGTAAGTCAGAACAATCCATATTGTTGATTCCAGAAGTGATAATGGGATCTTGAGAACATATATCGGTAAGGCAAAAGCCCAGGAAGGATAGAATAAGTGATCCCTTTGTTTGTAAAAGACAGGAAGCCTGATAACAGTCATTGCAAGTTCTGCCAGCCCATTAAACATAACATTAAGCAGACTGAAAAACAATGCCCCGAAAAACTTTCCACTATCTTCTAAATCCCCCACATGCATTTCTGTTCTAAAGAATACTGTCATGGCAATTAACGACATGATTGTTATCTGGAAGATCTTGAAAATAAACACGAAGGAATTACGCTTCATCAACAGCCACTCCCTATCAAAACATGCCTTGAACAATTCCCAATTTGAAATACCATACTTCTTTGTCACCAATGCAGCTGGGTGGACTCTGGATTTATCATAAGGAACCTTAAGTTCTGATACAATCTGTTGGCCTACATGGAAAGAATTGAAACCTTGAACAAAATCAGACACTGGAACATATCCGTATGGTTGGTTCTTCCTATACCAATATTGTTCTTGGTCCTTTTTCGAGGTCACTTCTTGCAGAAAGTCAGCAATTCCTTTTCTGTCCGGGCATCTGAAACCCATGTATTCAAAGAATTCAAGCACATTTTCTCGTGGACCTTGATACACAACTTGACCTTCTGAAAGCAAGATAATGTCATCAAAGAGATCATATGTTTCCGGAGCTGGCTGCAGAAGAGAAATGACCATGGTTACATCCATGATGTGAACCATTTGTTTCATGAACTTGCATATTTGAAAAGTTGTGGAACTGTCCAATCCAGTTGATATTTCATCCATCAACAGAACCTTTGCCGGTCCAACCAACATCTCTCCTGCACTCCTTTCGAACAGCAAACATTAATACATGTATTAATTTGGAAAACAAAAATTTTAGGATCTGTTTCCTCGAAACATACCAGTAGTCACACGCTTTCTCTGTCCACCAGAAATACCTCTTCTCATTTCATCACCAACCATAATATCAGCGCATATATCCAAGCCAAGAATCTGTTAACATTTCTAAACTTTCAGTTGCTTGAAAAGGGTGACAAACAGGTAAATAAATCAGAAACACCAACATGAAAGGAAAAACAAACCTTGAGGACATAATCTGTAACCAAATTAGTTTCTTGGCCTACAAGTGCTGTGGCTTTCATGAATGCATCAATCTCAGGATCTGGTTTAATTCCTGCTTCTTTCTCTCGTCTTGTAAGTTCTGCCAGCATTTCATACCTTGTTCCAACACCTAAACATCGTCCTGAGAAATCAAGCGTCTCTCTCACTGTCATCTCTCCGTAGTGAAGATCGTGTTGACTGATGTAAGCACAGGTTCTCTGTGGCACAAACTCATGGAATTCATGGCCACAGTATGTGATTCTCCCTGTTGACTGTTCATAACTCCAAATTATCAGAAATTTTATCTCAGATAATTAACAAATGAAATAGAAGAACAAAGTTAAGTTGTGAAAGAATGGTAAACAAACCATCAAATCTTTATCAAGCTTCCCTGCAAGAGCCAACATCAATGTTGTTTTCCCGGCACCTGGGGGGCCCAGAAGAAGTGTCATCCTGTAATTTTCCATTTCAGTAACTGATACAATTCAGGCAATTGTAGAAATAAAACATCATTCTGCAATCTAATTCATATGAGGAAACTACCTTGATGGTTTGAGGATTCCACTAATATCATTAAGAATCTCAATTTTTCTTTTATTAGATGGTAGAATCCGGAGCAATCCCAGAGCACTCTGTTGTTCATGAACATTCAAAACAGAGACCCAAAATTAATATCTTCAAAAGGAATGATCATAAAACAGAATCCAAGAAAAAATATCAAAGATGAATTAAATTCACGTTTTTAAAAGAAAAAACAAAATAAGGAAGAAGAAGAAGAAGAAGAAAGAATTACCTCTATTGTGTTCAAGGCAACATTAAACAAAGTAGGAAGTGCTCTGCTTCCAACATGCACATCTCCTTCTATCTTTAGATGCTCATATCGAACTTCGATCTTTGGAACCTCAATCCCAACTCTGTATCAAACATAAATTATATAAAAACCAGGCTATTAACAAAAAATTGAAGTTAAATTATTAAAAAAAAAATTTGTTTTTTTTTTCTTTTACCTGTCAGTTCTGTGTCTCAGTCTCGTAAGAAACTTTTCATTATCTTCTTCAACAATTTTCAAAATACTTTCTATCAACTGCTTCTTATCTTGCATTCCAAGATTAGTTACATCAATTTCATCATGAACAACTCTTCCATTTTCAAGAACTTGTTTCATCACTCCTTTTCTTAGCCGGTCATACGTCGGCAGGCGTTCGATAGAAGCCCACCGGAGCTCCTCTTCATCATCCTGTCTTTCACTCCGACTGAATACATTCTCATTCGCATTCCAGGCTTCCCGGATACTCGCTGACGCCATCCAGCTCCGGCGACTACTCGAAGTTATGCTCTGCCGACCGCTCACCGATCTGGCTAGATCTTCCGCCACGACGATACTCATGTTGACCTCAATCAGTACCTACTCCGTAGCTTCGATCAACTGTGAAAATATGGGATGAATTAACAAAGAAAAAACAAACCAATGAATTCCCACTATATGGGATGTATTATTGTTGCTGATAAATGAAAAAAAAAAAAAAACAAGAAGAAGAGACTGATAAATTTGTCAGGAAAGAAAGATGGCTGATGAGAAAAAAATGGAGTGAAAGAGGGATTTTATAAGGAAACTTTAGTCAGATCACGTTCAGTACTTTCTGTCGGAATAGTCTAAACAGAAGACAAGTCAATTTAAAAAATCTTTCATGGCCGTCTACTGTGCATCTAGAAGCAGGAATTTATAAATGAAGAAGTGGAAGGTTCATCTACAAATTTATATTGCTGAAGAAGAATAATTTTCTTCATCTTATAGTAGCCTTGCTGTTGTTGCCGCCAAATTTGTTCTTTGAAAAGTTTGTTCCTTTGCGTAAATAAATTGTTTTAGGAAATTTCAAATGCTCATTTTTCATAATAGGAATATGTTGACTGATCATTTATTATTTAAATATATTTATAAATTATATATTATAACTGATAGATTATTCACGATTTGCAATTTGCATACCGATTGCTTTTTAACTTCCATTCTCATGCAAGCATCCAGCTAATTCTCTTCAAAATAAATTTATTACTCTGTCTTCAATTTTACTACTCATGCATGTTCTAATTAAGCTCCATCAATTAGCCAAAGTTTCTTATTACTGACTGCTCTTACCGTTGACTTTATGATTTCTATGTCGTAGTTGAACGGAACAGTGAACCCAAGCATGTTCTGTTTTCATGAACAATGGAAGCGCGACCGTCGCATGGCTATGCGGAAATGGCTTCTCATCTGATCTGGACATATACATAAGCATGTTTTGGTTTTCAAAATAATTTTAAACATTAAAGCAGCGATGAGATGTCTCACTTTTTGACTTTGCAATCCGAAGCAGCAATAAGCTTGCTTCCTCAGGTGGTTCACTCGTCGAAGTGATAATGCCGGTTTCGGCTTAATTGAAATCTTCAAGCTTTGGTTTGAGTTTCAACAAGCTTACCAAACTCTCTCTCTCTAGATGCTCTCTTCTCTCTCTTTTGTTTTTGAACAGAACTGAAAAACGCATGCTCTGTTTTGGAGTGCAGCGGAAGTGCGACGCACGGAATGGATTTCCGGGCGCACAACCGCTGCTGGGGAAGTCTAGATGAACACTTCAATCTGCGGAATAGACTCCCTAGAGGATCGATCAGTGCATGCATGTGTGTTCAGTGTACAATTTTTCTTTCATTTCTATTTTGTCAAACAAAATCAGGGAGAAGAACGAACCTGTGTTTCAGCCGCTCAAGTCAGCAACAACCTTGCCCTCTTTGCGTGTCAACACAAGCCGACGTTGATGATGTTGGTTCCGGCTTGATCGGAATCTGTAAGCTTCGATTCAAGCTTCCCAAAGCTTGAAAGCTTACTCTCTCTCTATACTGGTTTTCTCTCTCTCTCTC
>JAXCLQ010011308.1:8393-20625 GCA_035584115.1 Cedrela odorata
TTATAATTTTAAGAAATGATATAAAGTAAATGTATAAGAAAATTTTTGTAAACTTAAAGATGTAGTAGCCATGAAGAGTAGAATTGAAAATTTTATTATCAACAAGGTTATTTTTGAAATTTTAGTTTTAATAAGAATATAATTAAGTGAGCTATATATTGGTTATATATATATATATATATATATATATTAGGCCCAATTTAATTATTTAGGTCCAAGCCCAAGCTTAAAATTATGAAATAAAATAAATAAATAATTAAAATATTAAGTTTTGCTAAAATTCTCTACACAATCCTAACCATCTATTTGCTTTAATCTAAATCATTTACTTGACACAATTTTAAGCATGTTTTGTAAGTTGGATAAGGATAAATATAAAAACTAAGTTCATGAAAAATTGGGTGGCAAAAGGAGGGCAATTGGATTGATTAAATTCATCCAAGCTATCTCTGTGTTTTAAGTAATTAAATTAATAAATATTTGATGTTAGTTAGTAAAAAATTAAGTGGTTAATTGTGATCCATTGGATTAGTTAAATCCATCCAAACTATCCATGTGTTTTAAATAATTATAATTAAACAATATTTGATGTTTTCAATTCGAAAAGGCAAATGAAGGGATACGTAAGTGGGAAAAGAGTGAAGGGAAGAAGAGAAAAAGGAAGGGAAAGAAAGAAAGAAAAAGAAAGAAGAGAAAAAAGAAGGAAATTGGTGAGTTTTACGTTTCTTTTAATTAGAATTTTATTATTTCGGTGTATCATGCTTCGTAAATTGTAGTAGGAAATTAAAGATAGATAAATTCATGTTATTAGTGCTAAAGTATAGTAATAAATTAGAGATGGATAAATTTATATTAATAGTGCTAAATTGTAGTAGAAAATTAGAGATAGATAAACTTATCTTATTAATATTAAATTGTAGTTTGAAAATTGAAAAGAGATATTGTGTTAATGTTATATAGTATTTCAAATGAGTAGAATTGGTGGTTATAAAGTGTTATTAACATGTGTATATCATGTTTATAATAATGATGTAAATTGCTGAAAATTAGAATATGGTGATGGTTGTTGTAATTGTTATTAACATATGTATCTCATGTTTATAATATTTGTAACACTTGTGTTATTAATATGAGCTTGTAGTTAAGAAATTAAGATGCTTAGCACATTAACAAAATTGGGTGAGTTTTATTGAAAATTATGATATTAATGTTAAATTGTAGGTGAAAAATTAAATACAAATAATGTATAATATGTGTATAAAATAGCTTAAATTATTATGTGTGGATTTGAAATGGTGAGTTGTTAAAGTGAAATTGAATATCAATGATTTTCAGTAAGTTGAGTTTGTGTGAAATAATTGGGAGTGTTCGGAAACTTGATAATGCCGGGGTTATCGGAAAAAGAATTAGCGAAAAATGATAATATTGACTAGTTTCGAAAATTTTATGCCATAAGTGTTTTTTCAAAAATTGTTGTAATATACATATACATATATATATATATGTGTGTGTGTGTGTGTGTGTGTGTGTGTGTGTATGTGTGTGTATGTGTGTGTGTGTGTGTATGTGTGTGAGTGTGTGTGTGTGTAGGTATATATGAAATGATGGAATGGAGTGAATATGGTGATAAATTTATTTTAGGAAGTCATGAAGTGTCGAGTTTGAAAATGTGGATGTTATAAGAGTATGGTGGCAAGAATTAATGCGTAACTAAAATAAATTGTGTTAATTTAATTTTAGGTACACACTATTGACTAGGAATATACTTGAGGAGAGCGGGAATAGGAGTAAGTAGATCGTGCAAGCATTTTAATATTTTGAAATTATGCGATATTCAATGTTATGATGAAAATGTGATTTTAAAGTTTTGGTACGCCGAGATCGTTTTATGAAATGACTATTGAAAAATTGTGAATTTAAATGTTATACACAGATATCGCATTTATAAAATAAATATGAAATATTGTCGATATGTGAAATATTTGAATAAGAATGCATTTTATGGCTTAGTCATTAGTTATGTTATTCTGATCTAGCTGGGTCTCGTGTTAAATGCGAGGCTTTTAGGCTAGTAAGAATTCTGTTTAACGTGTCATGCGCATTTCTGTTATATGGATATGAGAATGACCTCTATATGCGGAACACATAATTACGTTCTGAATCTGGATCACCGTCGGTGTAAGTGACACTACCTGACTAAGCTATTCTGAATGTGTTTACATTATGAATAAATTCTATATTATTGGAAAATTTTGAAAATGCACTGATTGTTTAAACATTTATATTCTGTACTGTATCGACATATAAAAACTTGCATGATTTGCTTGTTGGAGATATGCCTTAGAACCAATCGTGTCATATGGTTTAGAGATATCATCTTGATGTATAAATAATTATGTAATTAATTGTAAAACAGTTTACGATTTAAAAAATGACATTTATATCATTTTGCATGTATAGTTGCTAATATATATTGTATATATAAAATGCATAATGAGATCCCCTAATGTATTATGATATCATGACTCTATCTGTAAGGAGTTGTAGATGAGGACAAAGTTTTGATTTGAATACATCCAAATCTATTCTTGGTTAAGATGATGTCATATAGGACTATGATATTGCATGACTAGTATGTTTGATGCTGTTAAGGATTAGTATTAGATACTAATAGTTGGAAGACGAGTCTCATGTCTTAAGAGTATAAACATTGGTAATACGTTAGAGAACGTGTTACTAAACATGACCAAATATGACGAATCACATGAGTGAATATCCACAGTCATGATACGTCACATAACTGTACTAGTGTACTACTAGTCCTTTGACCTGAGGTATTATGGTTGCCATTTGCACTGAGGTACATCCTTCATTTGTACATATTACATTGGGCTAGCCACGCTTGGTGAAAGAAGCTTGCTGTATTTAGGTGTATGAAGACAGGTGATAGCCAAGATGGAATTTGTTGACTCAGATATTGGAGCTTGAGATCTTAGGTAGAACTGTTATACGTGGGAATAAAGTCTTTAGCCAAAGCAAGTATATCTGGAAAGGTGTTTCGCGGATATATGAATCTTGCATATGATTGAAATTCAGATCCTATGATTGAGTTAGGGTTTTGACAATATCATGACCTGCACTCGATTGGGAGTTGATAGCAGAGGGACTTTACTACATACACGTACGACTGTATGGATTCATTGGTGTCTAGTCATAACGTCTTGCTAGAGGTCTGCCATAATCATTGGGAACTTTGGTTATAAAGAGTTGTACCGAAGTGATACGAAGGAGTTTGTATCCACCTATGTCCAGTTCAAAGTGAACCAAAGGGTTACACACAGTTGGTTACTTGATAATGATGGCATTTGCTATTATACAAATTTCATTAATTTGTTAATAATGTTGTTTCAATACTTATTCGGGTAACAATTTGATTTTTTATTGTAAAGAATATATTTTTCGGCAATGACGAGCTAACACTCGTAAGCGTAGAAAATATTTCGGTTTAATTATAGAATGTTGTAAATATGATTTATGGATATTAACATATGCACAGGTATTTACAAATATAGATATTGGGATTTACATCACAATGTACTCAAAATACGTATGTACAGTTACATGTCATTTAAATCAATAATCACAAAACATTTCATTGGTCTGCAACAATTTTAAAACAATTAATCGGGCTGGCTATACTTCATAGACAAGCTACCTTGGTCGGGACAAAATCCGTAATCATCGGTGGGCTTTTCATGCATAAACCATATGCAATAAAGATTTATTAAACAGAAAATCATTTCTTATGCTTTGTAAAATTATTTATTTTCTTATAAAACATGCATTTATAAAATTAGCCCGCTTCACTGATGTTGGCCCTGAGTAGTCGCTTGGTAACATGAGTAACTGTCCTTGTAATCTGTCAAATCTATGAGATCCTTATGAAGTCGCTAGGACTTTTCATAGGGTCTCTAAAATTGCTCATACGTGCACGGCACACAGTGGGCTTGCCATAGCCTCTTCTCCTTATAACAGCCTTATTGCGACTCCACCCACCTATACGACTTTTTAATAGGTTCGCCCATAGGCTACCTCTTTGTATATACAGTCAATAACATGACCTACTGACCAATAAACAATAACTGGCTTTACCGGTCTCATCACCAAAATATATGCATTTATAAATTATTTCATAACAATGGTTATTCATATAAACCAAATCCTGGCCTCCTTGGCCATAACAACATTTATACAAATTGTTTTCAACAATTATTTTAAATTATTTATACAATTCATGCCTCCCCGGCCATTTCAGCATGTATACCAATCAAATCATTTAACAGTAGACCAAATAATCAAATATCCCAATATCCAAGTAAAACACATGTAAAACATTCATTTCAAGTTTTATTTCAACATTTCAAAACACGTGTTTCACACACAAGCGTACACATAATATTACATGTATTTTATTTACATAATGTGTATGTATAAATTTACTCACAATAAGCGGAGGGTAACCACTCCCATTACTGATCCTCATGCCCACTTAGCCTTTCTCTCAGGTTCTCAGAACCTGATACCACACATGCATATATATATATATAGTGAATTTCACGATTCCAATTAAGTTAACGTATATGCATTAAATGTAATGCTCGTGGAAAACATGACTTAATTTTCTTAGTTGACACATATTACACCATGAGGCTTACTACTCGATGCCATTTAACCGATTTTCAATAATGAAATCCCGTGGCCATAACTATTTCTATTTCGCATTTTTGTCTAAAATGGATTACTCATTCCAAAACAATATCTAGCATGTATATAATTATCATATACTTTCAATTATCCCTAAATCAACACAAATATCTATTTATTAAATGAACTTCGAATAAATCTCGCATGAACAGTGAAACCTAAGATTTCAACTTGTTATCAAATCTTAAAATCAAGCTTAACATGAGTTAATACACTTACCTCTAGCTGTAGAAGTTCATAGGTACCTCACATTGTTGTTTGAACGCAAAAGCCCCTATTTATCTTCGAACCCTAGTTTTCATTTTTATTATTTTTCGGTTTAATATTGATACCAAAGTGATGAAGAAAGGATGGGTAATCACTTAGCAACCAAATTTGAAAGAATTATAAGGGATTTGCCGAAATGTATAAGGAAATCAAAGAGAAAAAGAAAGAGAGAATTGTTTTTGAAAGAGAAAGGGAAATGAACAAATAAGGAACACTTTGGGGTTAAATCTCCTTCTCGGATATTTATGATAGTAGGTAAAAAGACCAATTTGCTCGTCAAATTTCACCCAAATTAGTGTCACGTATCGATATTTTTAGACTAGGTATCAATATTTTTAGGTTGGGTATCGATCTGCTCCTTAAGAATTTGATTCTGGAATTTCAATTGATCTCGAGTATCAATACATTTGCCGTTATGTATAAATCCCTTCTTTTTAATGGATCGATACCTTCGTTAAAGGTATCGATCTAGTTCAACATGTAATTATTTTCCAACTCTCTATTTTACCGTGTATCGATGCCTTTGATAAAGATATCAATCTGGTCTAACCTGTAATTAATTTCAAACTCTCTGTCTGACCATGCATTGATACCTTTGATGAAGTATCGATCTGGTCCATCTTGTAATTATTTTTACACTCTCTATTTCGTAAGGTATCGATACTTTCCTTATAAGTATCGATCCGTTCAATAGGTGTTGATCTGCATTCTTCATGTATTGATACCCTTGGCCTCAAGTATCGATATTTCCTGTCTAAGTACCCTTGGCGAGATCGCCGAATGCTTCAGTGTAAGGTAACATACAAAATCCAAATACATGTTAAATTCAACTTGCTTAATTCATTAAATTCTCATACCGTGAACTAACTTAAATCACCTCAGTCTCGTGAATGTGTCAACTAACGATTACCATACATGTGTGAAATAAATATCATACAAATGACTACTTTACCCTTATGTTCAAAAAATAAGATTATACATAGTAAAAGTGATTAGACTCCTTGGGTTACCAGTCACTATTGTATCATATCGATATCTTTGTTTCACTTTTCAATTCTAGCCAAGACTACACAATGCAATGGGTGTTACATTGAATTTTAGTTTTACTTTCTATCCTCAGACCGATGGTCTGTTAGAAAGAACCATACATACATTAGAAGATATGCTGCGAGCATGTGTGTTGGATTTTCAAGGTAATTAGGATGTATTTATTGTTAGAGATATGCTCTAGAACTAATTGTATCATACGGTATAGAGATATCATTATATGTATATATATTTCTGTAATTAATTATAAATTAATATACGATTAATAAAACGGCTATTATAACATTTTACATGTTTAGTTGCTGATTTATATTGAATATATAAAATAAAGAATGAGATCCCATGATGTATTATGATGTCAAGACTTTATCTGCAAAAGAGTTGTAGATATGAGTATAGAGTTTATGATTTAAATATATCCGAATTAGTTTCTGGTTGAGGTAATATTATATGGGAGTATAATATTGTGTGACTAGCATGTTTGATGTTGTCAAGGAATAGTATTGGATGCTAATAGTTGGGTGATGAGTCTCATGTCACAAGAGCATAAACATGGGTAATACGTTAGAGAACATGTTACTGAATGTGACTAAACGTGACGAATCATATGGATGATTATTCACAGTCAATGATACGTCACACAGCCGTACTATTATACCACTAGTCCTATAACCTGAGGTATCATGGCTGCCCTCCGCACTGAGACACATCGTTCACTTGTATATATTTCATTGGGCTAGCCACGTCTGGTGTAAAAAGCTTGTTGGCAATATGTTTAAGTGTATGAGGTCAGGTGATAACCAAGATGGAATCTGTTGGCTTTAATAATAGAGCTTGAGTTCTCAAGTGGAACTATCATACGCGGGAATAAAATCTTTGGTCAAAGCAACTATGTCCGAAAAAGTATTTTTCGAATATACAAATCCTGTATATAATTGAGGTTCTGATCCTATGATTAAGTTTGGAGTTTGACGATACCATGACCTATACTCGATTAAGAGTCGACAACAGAAGGACTTTACTATATGCATGTACGACTATATGGGTCTATCCGATATATTAATTCATCTGTGTTTGGAGGTTATGACATCTTACTAGAAGTCACCCATGATTATTGAAAACTTTGGTTTCAAAGTTGTACTGCAGAGATACTAAAGAGTTAGTATCCACCTATGTTTAGCTCATAATGAACTCAGAGGGTTACACACATTAGTCAATTACTTCATGATGACGGTAATTGTTATTATATAATAATCATTAATTAGTTATTGATATTGTTATGATACTTTGATCGGATAGCAATTTTATTCTTTATTGTAAATAATATATTTCCAGATTAGGACGCGCTAGCACCCGTATGGGTGGGAAATGTTTCAGTAATTTATGGGATAACGTAAATATGATTTATGAATATTTTTTATATTAATATATATATATATATATAATGCTTTGATATTAATTAAAGTAATAATATTATATTATATATATCAAATATAATGATTACATATTTATATATTAAAGTAATATATAAATAAATAAATAATTTTTACATATTTAGATTATTATTAAAGTAATAATAATATAACATTATTAAAGCAATAATATAATATTATTAAAGTAATAATAAAATATCTAAACACTCATTACATATATTTATATTATTAAAGTAATAATATAATATAATATATATATATAGTATATATATATATATATCTCTTATAATATATTAATATATTAATTTGATTAATATATATATATATATATTATAATATTAATTTGATTAATATTAAATTTAACAACCAATTAAAGCTTGACACATGACTTTATATTTTGTTTTCAAATAAATTAAAGGCAATTAAAAGTGTATACGTGTAAGTAAGAATTCAAATTGATTTTGAATTCAATTTAAAGTTTGCAACATACATGGCATTAAATCATTTGTGAATAGAAAAATGCCAAATGTAAACCTTACATGTATGGAATTCAATTCCAAATTGAATTGCTAGAGACTTAATTTTTAAGTCTTTATAAAAGCTATAAAAGCTATAAAAGCCATAAAAGCCAATGCCTAATGCAAGTGTGAGATGACCTTTTCAAAAGTTAAATCGTGAGCTTGTTTTTCAAAATTGAATGCTACCTTTTCATTAACAAAACCGAGAGCTCATTTTGAAATTGAAAATTGTGATGCTACTTTGTTTTACAAGAAAAACTGAGAGCTTTAATTTTATTTGAGTTTGCTTGTTTTGCTTTATTTTGAAAAAGAACAAAAGAAAGAAAAGCTTAAGTATGTGTGTACTTGTGAAGCCTAAGAGAGAAATATTGGCTTAGTGAAGCTAATATCAATTGCTTAGTAATTCCATCACGAAATTATAATCGTCTTCGCCAATTCGATGTGTGGATACATTTGGAGGTAAGTGAGGGGCTTGACTTGCTTTTCTTGAAAATTAGTTTGAAGAAGTATAACTTCTAATCTTTGTATTTTATGTTTAAAATGTTTAAATTTTAAAATATGCATATGTACATGTCGTGGTCTTTTAGGAGTTTTTCGCACGATCCGTGTGACGGCTATAACTTCCTCGCGGTAGTCGCGTGCCTAAGAACCAATGCTACGTGTCCCGCCTTCGCTGCATCCCGAACCGTTCAAGTAGTATTAGAGTCACATGATGTGTATGTATGCATATTTTAAAATATGTGTTGAGAGTTGATTATGTTCATATTGTGTTTGTTGTGGCTTTGGAAATTGATAATATGGAATATCATTATATATGCTCTTAATGTTATTATGTGATAATAATATTATTAAAAACATGAGAATTTGATTTGTTATGTTTTTAAGAATATATATGTGTTAATACAATTTATTAATTTGATTAAATATTGTGTATATGAATATATTGGGTATATTTGAGAGCATGAAAATGTTAAGTTTGATTTAGAAAATATGACATGCTAAGAATGAATATTTTAATGTGATTAAAATATTTGTTGCATAAAAATATATGTACAGGTGTTGTATGTATTTTGGATGTTGTTTAATCATGGTAAATTAATTCATGAGATAAATTGAATTTTGTGTTAGTATGTTAATGCATATATTGATGTTTTTGAATATTTGTTTATATTTAATTTGATTAAATTATAAATACCATGTCAAAATACATGAGATGCATGTATAATTGTATTTTTGAAATATGATTAGAATAAATAATGTTTGATATTATTTAATTAGAAATGTCATGTGAGCATTTGTGAAATAATTGCAAAAATAATTAAACATTTCCTTAGCCACAACTTACATAAGTATTAATTTGATTAATATATTTTTGTTACTGAAAATTTAATTTATTAAAATTAAAATTTTTTGAGTTTGAAATTATTTCAATTAAACAAAAATAATAATAATTATACTCCGAATTAAAATTATATTAAATGATGATTCTAATTTATTTTAATTCAACTAGAATTAATAGAATTCTAATGGGAGTAATAATATGAACATAAATCGACAAATTGATATTGCATATATAGTCTCATATGATATCACTTCAATCGGGAACTAATTCGTATGTATTCAAATTAAAACTCTGTATTCATATCTACAACTCCTTGCAGATAGAGTCTTGACATCATAATACATCACAGGATCTCATTTTGTATTATTTATTTATTAAAACAACTATAAATGCAAAATGACATAAATGTCATTTTATTAATCGTAAATAATTTATAATTAATTACAGAAATACATTTATATACAAGGAATGATATCATTAAGCCACATAACACGGTTGATTTTATGGCATATTTCTAACAAACTCCTACTTGCACTAAAGCCAATCATCGTGGCATCTAATATCCATCTTCTTCAAGTGGTGTTCTAGGTACTCATTAATGTGCTGACATAAAACATATAAATTACTTTATATTTTTGTAGCCAGTCATCAATGAATATAATGATGTAACACTCACCATATCCTCCTACCAAGCGTTATCGTCAAGAATATCGCAAATCTATTGTGGTGTGATGCACACTATTCTTATGCTCAAATTTTCATGTAATCACATCATAGGCTCATCATTTTCTTCAATTTTTCATCCATAAGCCTTCCATTTTTCTATCACATTCTTTCAAAATTCTGGCCATCAACAACCAAACATAAACAATGTAAATGGTAATTTTTTAGCCACCTTTCACCACATTTTCGGTCAACTACAACTAAAACAACACCTTAAATACACTTGTAATAAATAAAAAGCCAACTCACCTTACTTCTATTGTGAATGTCACCTTTACCTTTGCCAATCTACTATTTTGCCGTAGTCTTCGTTGTTAAAGGGAGAGGAAATGATCAACTTTCGGTCACAAAGAGAGATGAATATAGAGAAAATAAAAATAACGAGAAATGAATTAGTTTGTTAAGTTTTTGTACTATGGGTCTATTTTTGTCCAAGTGCATTTTTTTTTTGTTCGATTTGATAAAAAAATTATGAAGATAGTTATTTATATAAATTATTTATGAAAGTAGTTATTTTAAAAGTTTTCTTTATTGATTTAATTCCTGACATTTTATGTATTTATTATTATAGGTATTTTTTAAGTCTTTTCAGCACTTTTTGGGCCCCTCTTGTTTAGGATTTTAAGTTTATCTTGCTCTATTTAGGCCTTTTGGTTTCTTAGACTCTTTTGCGCCTCTTTGTTTTGTTCTTATACTCTTTTGAGTCTCTTGGTTTTATTTTTTGACACTTTTAGGTCTCTTGATTTTGTTTCTCTAGCTCATTTGAGCTTCTTTGATTTCCTTCTTAGGCTTTCCTAGGCCTCTCGAATTTTGCTCGCTCTTGAGATCTTTTGCCCATCATAAGCCTCTGATAATTTTGTTGCTCTCAAACATTCTTAAGACTCTCAGATTTACATATTTTTTGAACAAAGGATTCCTCGATTTTCTTTCCAACCCTATTGGGATTCTCAAATTTACAAACTCAAACTTGTTTTTTCAACTTCTTCATGAGTTTTAGGGGAAGTGTTAGAATTAAAATAGGAAATAACAATTTTAGTCATACTATTATTATGTGTAGTCTCATTAAGGTAGGATTTTTTATTAGAGTAGTATTGGTTTTTTTAATTTATTTTTGTTTCTCTTTTGATCGTACATAAAAACATGTTCCATGTATTAATTATATTGATAATTAATACAATTTTTTTCTCTAACGTGTTGTATGGATAATAAATTTGAGTAAAATTTGGTAATAAATTTGTAAAATTATAAATTTTATTTGGACACCAAATTTTTTAATTAAAATTTATGCTAATTACAGGATATATAAAATAATATAAATCAAAAAATTCGATCTAAAAATTAAATTCTATTCATTACATATTTCCTTTGCAAAAAGGAGAAGTTAATTTTTTTTTATTGGATCACCAATTACAAGTAATTTGCAAAGTATAAAATTCTTTTTTGATTTTATCACCAATTACAAAGTTGGGTAATATGCAGACCGTAAAATTCTTTTTTTTTTTTTTTATTGAATCACCGATTAAAAAGTAGTTGTTAGGTTATTCATCAGGTAACATTCATCTGAGGCAGCTTGGTTCAAAGGCAAAAAAGTAACATTAAAATTTTTGGGTATCCATATGTCATTTGCCCTTTGATAAATGATTGAACTACTTTATATATAATATATTTGTTTTCTACCTTAAAATATACTTTTAACATTTTTTTCACTCTCTAAACTCATGCATGAAAATTTTAAAATTAATATTTACTCTATACACCCTTTTAAATACTTAAATAACTCTTAATTTAATCTTTTTTATTATGTGTTTTAGCTTTTGTTTAGGTATTCATGCAAATATTCATCACACTTATTGAAATAAAAATTTTAAAAATTAAAATTAAAAAAATAACAATAATTTATCAAATAAAAAATTAAAATAAGTATACTTATCAAATAATTTTGAAATTATTGAAGAGAAAACTCTTTAAAATTTATATTATCAAAAAAATAAAAATTGTGGTTTGAATGTTTCTAAAGATTAATTATTTCTCTATAAGTCAATACTTTTAAAAACTTAATGATAAATCAGAATTGATTTTAAAAAGAAAAGACATGAGAGTTAAGAGTAACAGAATTCTATTAAAATAAGTTAAATTAT
>JAXCLQ010011308.1:20725-40818 GCA_035584115.1 Cedrela odorata
TAAATCAGAATTGATTTTAAAAAGAAAAGACATGAGAGTTAAGAGTAACAGAATTCTATTAAAATAAGTTAAATTATCTTTAATAGTAAATTAAATAATAAGTAAGCTTTTTAGAAATTAAAAATTCTATTGATGGGTGTAAATAGACCCATCTATATATTTTCATACGAATGCAATGCAATTTGTACGAAATCTTATTTTTGATATATTGCCTGTCATTTTTCATTTTTCAGCAATAATTAATTGATATGTTAACATTAATTGTAAAAATGCATATAACATCCAATTTGCAAAACAGACCAACACCTCTTTATAAATAAAAATCAACAGAGGATGAAATTGATCACGTAATATTTTTAAAAAATTTATGTTAAGTTGTAATTAATATTTTTTTCATTAAATAAATATAACAAGCACAAGAATATTTGTCATTAAGTGTTTGTTTGTTTATTCAATTCTATAATTTATTTTTACGAATTTGGAATAGTTATAATATTACTTTTTAAAACAAAAGAGAGAAGAATTAAGAGGATTTTAATTTTTGCCCATTTTTAATTAATTTCTTCTAGAAGTTGGATTCAATGAGATCGACCTACTCCTTTGCGAAAGTCAATAAAAACGGGACCTAGTCGGAGACGTATGAGGTCATACAAGTGAAGGGAAGACTAGGCTGTTGCCATTGACTGAGACTTTTAAAACGTAAGACAAAAGTCTCCTGCCAGCTGAAACTCCAAACTTCAACCCACCCCACAAATATTTATAATTATTCCTTAACCAGTAAATGATAAAGATTGGTTATTATATTATATTGAGGAAATATTTGCCAAGGTTTCAAATTTAATGTGAATATTTTCATATAAAATTAACAAATATATATATATAAACTCTCGAGAAGATTTGAGATTATAAATAGTAAATAAATTTTTATAATCTAAATTTTTTTTTTAGTGTTATCTAATAAGTTAGGCTGGTTCGTAAATCGACCCAACTTAGATTGGCCCACACAATATTTACTCAGACTTAATTTGTTACATTACTGAACCAGCAGATGGAATTATTGAGTTAGTCTAGTTCATCCTGCAGGTTAAATTATAATTCAGCCTGTCAATTAAAAAAAAAAAAGCAACAATAGAGAATCCTTGCAATTTTATTGGGATTCCTACGTGCTGCAAAGCAAATCCATATTTTGAATTGAAACTTTGGAAATCTGTAGGTTGCACAGTAATTTTGAATTAGAATTTAGAAATTGGGTTTGGATTGGCCGTTGCATTCCATGGAAATTGAATTTGGGCATTTGGCTAGTCGACTGTTGCATGGAAAAGGAAATTGGAGCGCTACAATTGTTTTTATTTTTTTTATTTTTTCCATTTTATTTATAAATAATCATTTATTTTCACTCTAAATTATTTGTTTCTCTTACACAATCTCTCTCAACTCAATTTCTCTCAATTTAATTCTTTTCATTTCAACTCAATTTTTTTAAAAAACTAATTAATTTTAGTTTAAGTAAATTGAAAATACTGTAAATTTTGACAATCTGAAATTAACAATTGTATTAGTATATTTAATTTATTTATTAACTTTAAAATTTTAGTTAGCATTAGGAAGTTATAATTAAATTTAATTTTTGCATTAGGAAGTTAGAATTAGATTTAATTTAGCTATTTTAGTTAGTATTTAGTTTAATTAATAAATTAAATTTTTAGTTGGTATTTAATTTTGTCATTAATTTTAAAATTCTTGTCACTATTTAATTAATTGTAAAATTTTAGTTAGAACTTAGTAAGTAATTTAGTTATTTTTGTTTGTACATACTTTAGTTAAAAATTTTAAAATTATTGAGATTAATAATTTAATTTTTTTATTAATATAAAAATTAGAATTAGTATTTAATTAATTATAAAATTTTAGTTCTTAATTGCTAAATTATATTAGTTATTAATTTAATTTTGTTAGTATTTAATTTCGTATTGAATCTATATTTTAAAATTTTAGTTGGTATTTATTTTTGTTATAAAATTTTAAAATCTTGTCACAATTTAATTAATTGTAAAATTTTAGTTATTAATTGCTAAATTTTGTTAGTTATTAATTTATTTTTGTTGTTAATTATTTTTATTGTTATTTATTTTGCTTTATTTTAATTAGAATTATTCATATTTAAAATTTGTTAATTATTGAATTTAATTATTTTTGTATTAGGATGTTAGAATTTAATTTAATTTTTGCATTAAAAAGTTAGAATTTAATTTAATTTTTACATTAGAAAGTTAGAATTTAATTTAATTATTGTATTAAGAAGTTAGAATTGGATTTAATTTTACATTAGGAAGCTAGATCAGATAATATAAAATTTTAATTAAAATTAATAGTTAAACAATTAAACCAAAATGGCATACCATTTGTCACAAGGGTTATACAGATTTCCTTATGATATAGATGAATTAATACTCTCATTCGAACAATATCCAAATGTTTCAGAAGAGCAACCTCATAGTTCAATAAACCCAACAGAAGCTACAACAGTTGGTAGTAGCTAAAGTAGACAACCTAGGTTTGAAATATGACAAATTTTTGAAAAAAATATCGAGTTTGGTAAAACAAGATGTAAACTTTGTGGCGTGATGTACATGCACAAAAGAGGAGATAGGTTAGGCATTCTTAAGAGACATAAAGAAAAAAACATTTTGGACACTTAGAAAATTTGCAAAAACAAACGCAAATCAAAATAATAGGTAAGGTACTAAGTGATAATTTTCGTTTTGACTCTATTGTGTCGAGAGACGTAGTCTGTCAATGGTTGATCATAGATGATCAACCATTTATACAAAGTGAATCCCCACATTTTGTTGTAATGATGCAACAACATCAATCCGCTTTTAATAAAATACATAGGACAACAACATGAACAGATACACTTAGAAAATTTGATGAGATGAGAAAAATTTTAAATGTCATTCTCGAATAAAGTAACAGTACATTTTCATTAATGTCTAACAATTGGAGATGTGTCAATGATTTGTATTATATTTGTGTTACTTGCCATTGGATTGAAGAGGAATAACAATTAAATAAAAGAATTATAAGATTTAGACCTTTTGAATTTCCACACAATGCAAGGGCTATTGCGAAAGTTATTAAGAATATTACATGAGAGCTTAAGATTGCATATAAAGTTCTTTGCATTTCATTCGATAATGCATCGAATAACACAGTTGCAATTCTTTTTCTTAAAGATGTACTAAACTCATGCTTAGAAGGAAAAGTTTTTCACAATAGGTGTACTTGCCACATATTGAACTTATGTATGCAAGATCGTTATCAAATGATGAAGCCAACAATTGATGCAATTAGGAGTGTTATACTTCATTTAAAATCGGCTCCAACTAGAGCCTAAGCATTTAAGGAATTGTGCTGTCAATACGGGTTAAGGCCTAAAAAATTGACTCTAGACATGCCAACGAGGTGGAACTCTACTTATGATATGGTCAAACATGTTTTACCTTACAAAATTTCAATAGTGTAATTTTGGAATATAGAAATGAGCAATTATAAATTAATCGATGATTATTTTAAAGCAGTAGAAATTACCTTACAGTTTTTATCAGCAATGAAAGAAGCCACAAAACTTTTATCTGGGTAATATTATATAACAACGCATCACGTAATTCCTACATTATGTAGCGTTGCATATGTCTTTAAACAATACATGGAACATTTAACATTCGTCATAGTAATGTCAGTCATGATAGATAAATATAGAAAGTATTACGATAACATGCCTCTTTTATATTGCATTGCACTATGTTTATACCTTAAGATGAAGGTTTATGGTTGTGAAACCCATATAAAATAATTTTACAAATTCTTAGATCTAAGTGATTCCAACCATTTGAGTTGCAAAACCAAAATACTTATCCAATGATGTAAGGAAAAGTTATTATCAAATCTTTTAGATATTTTTTCCTTGTATGAGAATGTGTATTTTGCAGGTATGTCTACATCTATTAGTCGTGAAGACTCTTCTTCCTCTTCCTCTGCTCCCAGTATTTCAACCAACGGTTGAAATCTGTACACGGAAGTCAACAAGAGACCAAGAAGAACGTCATCGTCATTCAACAAACTTTCATACTACATGCAAGGTCTAATCATTCCAACTGGAGGGAAATTTCGACATCTTAAAATGGTGAAAAGAAAATTGCAAGCTTTATCCTATCTTAGCAAGAATGGTACGAAACTTTCTTATGGTTTTATCAGAGAGTGCATTCAATTTGAGGGGTCGAACATTAGACTCACGTAGAAGTACAATGGCCACAGAGATTCTAGAGATGCGAATATGCTTCAGGGATTGGGTCAACGAAGAAAGGAGACTACAATAAATTTAGCAACAATTAGCTTCTATAACCGAGTTTAATTATGAATGGAATGAGGGAGACGAAGACGAAGACGAAGAATGACTACAATCAACTGCCAATTATAGATAATTAGGATTTAGATTTAATAATTCTTAATGAGGTAAGGCTCACTGTCCCCCTCTTTATAATATTATTTTAATTAACTTATTTTTTTTTTTTGTTTATTATTGTTGTCATGCCCCGACCATGGGGACTATCTGTGATAATCGCCATAGACCTTCCTGATACATCTTTTGTGCCTATAATGTATTAAGAGAGCCTGTAAGGCTAACCTGTAAATCTGCTTGTAAGGCTAACCTGTAAATCTTACTCTCCTGAAAACAGTTTAAAATATACTTCCCATCCATGAGAGTATTCTCAAAGAATTGATTTTTGTGATCAATTTATCCATAACATGTTTAGAAAATAAAATATCAATATAGAAAATCATTTATCATATGGGTTGAACAATATAACAATTTTTACATAATATGTAGTTATAATACATTACTTTACATAACACTTAGGAAAATACATATCTATGTTAAAAAAACACATATCCAGTAAACTCTAAATTGTATGAGTCAAGATAGAAAACCTACCAAGAGCTTCTCAAACTCTCTATTACCACTACAAGACCAACTAAGACTAACGCGCCTAACCTGAAAGCTGAATTGGTAAGGAGTGAGTATATATCTATAGTTAGTGAGTAAATACATACATATCGATATACATACATGCACAGGCTAATACATATATTGGGATTTATATCAAAATGTACTCAAAATACATATGTACAATTACATGTCATTTAAATCAATAATCACAAAATATTTCATTGGTCTACAAATAGTTTTAAAATAATCAATCCGGGCTGGCCATACGTCCTCGACATGCTACCTTAGTCGGGACAAATCCATAACCATCAGTGAGCTTTTCATGTATAAACCGTATGCAATAAAAATTTATTAAATAGAAAATCATTCTCATTCTTTGTAAAATAATTTATTTTCTCAGAAAAAATGCAATTTATAAAACAAGTCCGCTTCACTGATGTTGGCCCCCAATAATCACATGATGATATGAGTGATCGTCCTTGTAATCCATCAAATCCATGAAATCCCTATCAAGCTGCTAGGACTTTCCATAGGATCCCTAAAATCTCACATACTTGTACAGCACACAGTGGGCTTGCCATTGTCTCTCCCCCTTATATCAGCCTCACTGTGGCTCTACTCACCTATGCGACCTCTCAACAGGTCTGTCCACAGGCTACCTCCTTGTATATATAGTCAATAACATGACTCATTAGCCAATAAACAATGACTAGCCTTACCAGCCTCATCACTAATATACATGCATTTAGAAATCATTTCAAAACAATGGTTATACATCATATAAATCAAATCGTTTATAACAGCAGGTCAAATAATCAAACATCCCAATATCAAAGTAAAGCACATGTAAAACATTCATTTCAAGTTTCATTTTAACATTTTAAAACACTTATTTAACATACAAACGTACATATAAATATCACATACATTTTATTTATATAATGTGTATGTATAAATTTACTCACAACAAAAGGGAGGGTAACCACTCCCACTACTGATCCTTACGCTTAATCGGTATTTCTCTATGGTTCTTGAAACCTAACAGCACACATGCATACATATAGTGAATTTTCACGATTCCACTTAACTTAACATATATGCATTAAATGCAATGCTCGTAAAAAACATGGCTACAATCTCTTAGTTGACACACGACAAACCAAGAGGCTTACTAACTGATGCCATTTAACCGATTTTCATCAATGAAATCCCATAGTAGTAAAGATTTCTATTCCTCATTTCTGTCTAAAAACGGATTTACTCATTCCAAAATAATATCCAGCATGTATATCATTATCATATACGTCTACTTATTGTAAATCAATCTAATTTTACATTTTCTATTCGGAAATCAACATAATTCTTACATGAACAGTGAACCCTAAGTTTCTAACATGTTCACATTCTTAAAATCAAACTTATAGTAGTTTAATAAGCCTACCTAGCACCTATAGAGGTCCTTAGAAATTGCACATTGTCATTAGAATGCAAAACGCCCAAATTCTCTTCTAAACCCTAGTCCCTTCCTTGCTGTTTTCGATCCAAAATCGATACCAATTTGTAGAGAAAAAGAAAGGTTACTCATTTAACAACATACATTGAATGAATAAGCCAAGTATTTAGAAAGATTTGGGCAAAGTCCAATGAGAGTACAAGAGAGGTGGTTTTAGAGAGAGAGTTTGAGAACGAGTAAAGAAGTTACTAGGGTCAAATCCCCCCTCTTGGGTATTTATAGAAATGGACAAAAAGACCAATTTGACTGTCAAATTTCACCTAGATTAGCATCATGTATCGATACTTTTGGACTAGGTATCGATACTTTTAGTTTGGGTATCAATATCTTTGGGTTGGGTATCAATCTATTATTTAAGAATTTGACTTTGGAATTTCCATCGATCTCAAGTATCGATATATTTGTCTTTATATATCGATCTCTTCTTTCCAATGTATCGATACCTTTATTGAAGGTATCGATTTGGTTCAACATGTAAATATTTTCCAACTCTTTGTTTTGTTCATGTATTAATACCTTTGGTAAAGGTATGATCTGATCTAACTTTTAATTAATTTCGAACTCTCTATCTGACTATGTATTGATATCTTTGGTGAAGGTATTGATACCTTTCATCGAAGGTATCGATCCCTTAATCAAGTTTTGACCTGTACCCTTAACGTACTGATATATTGTTCAAAATGTATCGATACTTCTATTTTGAATATCGATCTCTTCATGCTCAGAATGGATTTTGATCTTTCTCTTTTCATTCCGTAGCACTAATATACATAACCCAAATACATGTTAAATTCAACTCGTTTAATTCATTAAATTCTCATACCATGAGCTAACTTAAATCACCTAAGCCTCGTTAATGTGTCCATTGACCATTACCAAGCATGCATGAAATAAATATCATATAAATAACTACTTAACTCTTATATTCAAATAACAGGTTTTAACAATTGTAAAGTATGATTGAATATAAAATAATTTATGAAGTTTAGGCTGAAATGTTCCACTCATTATATTTTTTTAATTAATTAAGAAAAATTAATATCATCGGAGGTATTTTTTATTTATAATTTTTGGCAATTTATAAAATTTTTTGTTTTACTTTTAATTAAATTGATAAAAAGAAAAAATTTAACTTAACAGACCCGTTTGATTAATCATATGACGAATTGCACTGGAATCGATTTATCAGAACCGAAATCGGAATCAAAATCGGCTTAGAACCAAAATCAGAACTGGCCCAAAACCGGAACCGGAGCAGGCACAAAACAGGAACCAAACCAAAACAGGACCGGCCCACTATATTTTTTTGTTTAGACGGTTTCATCTTCTTCGGTTCCTTTACCCAGTTTGAACCGTCTCGAAACCACTGGTTTGGACCTATTAGACAACACTAGTTGTTTCTAAACAAATTTAATAAATAACTAAAAATTGATCATCATAGTAATCGAATAAAAGTGATTAAGAATGAAATTTACTAAAAATATGTAATATCTTCTTTTGAAAATATCACTCACAAAACTATAACTCAGTCGAATTTTGTTCAATCTCTTGTGGGTATTCTACTATTGATACTCCTCTTCTTTAACTACTTTTCAAGTTTCTTTCTTTCTTTCTTTATTATTATTTTTCTTTTCTTTTTTTCCTTTTTTATTTAATTTTTGTTTCACTTGGGCTGTATTTCAAACTTGATTTTTTTAATAGTAAAACAAATAGTTTGCATCAAATTTATAGCCTAATGAACACTTAAAGCCTAATGACTGAGCAAATTTATAGCCTAATAAAAAAAAATTGTTAGGATCTTAGGGGGAAATAAATTATAATCTTTATGAGAATTGATTATACTCATCAAATAAACATTGAAAACGTTTTTCTTTCTTTTTTTAGCATAATCTCCCATTAGCCTAAGAAATTCTTGGAATTTTCCATCTTGGTACGAACGTACTACTACAAGCAATTTTGAAAAATAAATAATAAAGAAAAGCGGTGTAGAATTCTTAGATGCAAACATATGCAATTTTCATCTATTTTGTTTTTCTAAAAAAATATGGACTAATAATTCTTGCTGTCAAAAATTATTACAATACAAAATATTTGTATGTTCTAGTGCATTAATTATATAATTCTTTACCTAACAAATTAAATAATTTTTTATATTTTAGCAACTTTTAATATTAAGATGTGTTGGTCCAATTTGTTTTTTTAAAATTATGCATATACAAAATATATAAGATCGAATTACTTATTTTTAGAATAGAATCATAGTTTGGAGTTCAATCACATTGTAGTAAAAAACTCTTTGAATCGAAATATAAATACTTTCTCTATTCCTCTATCTTCTCTACTCTCTTTGATTGTCTTTCTTTCTCTTTCACTCTTTGTCTTCTCTTAAAGAAAAAGAAAAAACACTCAATTATCTTATCCATTTTGCAAGTTCTGTATTATGATCCGAAGAAAGTGCACTTGGTTGAACTATATGTTTTGATTTACCAAGATATTTTGCATCTTTAGGATAGAATATTATAGCTTTATTGTCACAATATAATATCACCAGGTTCAAAGTATCTGTGACAATTTTAAGATTTTCATTGAATCTATTAAGCTTAAATTGCCTTTTGTACTACCGTGGAACATGCTACAAATTCAATTTCCATCGTAGATAGAGCTATATATGTTTGTTTCTTACTACTCTATGAGATAGCACCGTAACCAAGTAAAAATGCATATCCTAACGTTGATTTTCATTCATCTAAATCACCACCTAATCGGTATCAGTGTTGATAATCAAGCGTAAATCTCCTCTTTGATAGCATACGAAATAACTCGCAATACCTTTCAAATATGCTAATATTATCTTAACAACATTCCAATGCTTTTGTCCATGAATTAATTGGTATCTACTCAATAATTCCATAGCATTATAAATATTGGGTCTTGTACACATCATGACATACACGAGGCTTCCTTTGGCAATGACATATGAAACTTTTGCTATTATTTCTTTCACTTGTAGAGTTTTAGGGCAGATATTAAGGCTAATAAATTGTCCTTTAGAAAATGGATTATCCATAGGCTTACAAGTAGCCATATTGAATCATTAAATTTTTTTTTTTCTAATGCACGTCTCTTGTGAAAGAGTTAGAAGTTTCTTTGAATGATCATTTTGAATTTTGACTCCTAAAATATAAGTTACTTCACCCACATCTTTCATATTAAAATTTAAAAATAATAATTTCTTTTTAGTTAAGACAAATTCTTTATTATTTTTAGCTAATAAAATATCGTCCACATATAAACATAATATTATAAAATTATACTCGAACCATTTAATATATACACAGTGATCCTCTTAATTCATCTTAAAACCATATGTTATTATAATTTGGTGAAACCTAAGATGTTACTATCTAGAGAATTGTTTGACCATATATAAATCTTTTGAGTCTATAGACTTTGCGCTCTTGGTCTATGGTAATGAAACTTTTTGGCTGATCCACATATATCTCCTCCTCTAGTTCTCTATTGAGAAATGCAATTTTAACATCTATTTAAGGTAATTCAAGGTCTAAGTATACGAAGATAGTTAAAATTAGTTGAATTGAAGAAAATCTTACTATAGGAAAAAAAAATTTCATAGTCTACACCTTCTTCTTATGTATAGTCCTTAGTAACCAAATGTTTCTTGTGTCATATAGTTGGCCCAAATTGTCCACAGTCAACAAAATTAATCAAAAAAATAGTTTTACTACATTTCAAGTTTCTTTCTTTCTTTCTTTCTTTTTTCTATATTGTTTTTTCATTTCCTCTTCTGCTTTTTTTTTTTCTCTCATCTGTATTTCGAACCTAATTTTTTTAATACTAAAAAAATAGTTTGCATCCAATTTGCAGCCTAATGAACACTTAAAGCCTGATGACTAAACAAATTTATAACCTAATAAAAAAAATGTTGTATCCTTAGTGGGAAATAAATTAAAATCATTATGAGAATTTGTTATACTCATCAAATAAACATTGAACACATTTTTCTTTCTCTTTTCAGCATAATCTCCCATTTGTTAATTTCTTGGAATTTTCCATCTTGGTACGAAGGCATTACTACTAGCAATGTTGAAAAATAAATAATAAAGAAAAGTAATCGCTAGCAATTAATTAGGTTTAGAATTCTTAGATGCAAACGTATACAATTTTTATCTATCTTATTTTTCTAAAAAAATAAGGACTAATAATTCTTGCTGTCAAAAATTTTTATAATACAAAATATTTGTTTGTTCTAGTGTATTAATTTATACAAATCTTTACAGAACAAATTAAATAAATTTTTATCTTTTAGCAACTTATAATATTAAGAAGTGTTGGTCTAATTTCTTTTTTTTTTTTTTTGTGATAATATTATATTATTGTCACCTTTTTATATTTTAGTGAAACTAAATGAAATTTGGTGTCATAAATATTGAAAGAATGAACACTTAAATCATAAGTAGAGACTATCAAATTGGACCACTGGACTAGGTTTATCATTCAAATTCAAAAGTTTGAGAGAAAATCTATCATAAGGTTTAATTTTAATTTGAGCCAAGTGTTATATCAATTATTAGATAAAAGCAAAGTATGTCTTTCATAGCTAATTCTTAGCTAAACAAAAACACTTAACTATTTACTTACCACACATGTCTTTAACAATTCTAAAATTTTAATTAATAGATATGTGTGATTTAATTACTGTAATTAGGCTAGGTGCTATAAAAAAAACCATTATTTTAATTTCTATACAATATATAAAGTCAAATAATGTCAACAATCAAATACTAAAACGAGAGGGAGAGAGAGAGCGAGAGCAATCAAATAGATCATTTTTTATTATGATAACAATAATGATATATATATATATATTGTTAGAAATTTGTAAGTTGACATCTTATCACAAATTACCATGGACAGAATTAAGACTTTATTAATGTTTTATGGAAACATAATTTTTGTTGTAAATTTTGCTGCTACAAACTAAGACTCTTTTTGGATTACTAGGTTTAATTCTTCAGGTTCTGTATTCACGTTTTCTAATTATTTTAATTAAGTGTCGGCATCAAACTGAATTAGAAAATTTATAATGACAATTCTACAACTCAAAGGAAAAAAGAATTATTGGAAAATAAGAGTTTTAGTTAGGAAATACTTTTTTCTATTTGGGAAGATTTATTCCTTTTAAAGTTTAGGAAACAAAAATCCTCTTTAAACAAGGCTTAGGTTTCATTATATATATGATTCTCAACTATATTGTAGCATTGAAGACGCCACTGAGAGAGACTTTATGTGATCTTTGTTGTCCTTGCTCTTGTTTTATTTTTCCAAGTTGTTCATGTATTCATCCTACCTTTTAAAATGAAAACAATTTAATGAAAATTATGATTATATAATTTATGTTTTGTTAAACTTAGAGAGTTAGTTCTTGTTGAATTAGTTGAATGGATTTTAATGTCATCAAAGAGAAAGATGATCGATCTCTCGACCACAAGTACTTGATGGCACAAATTATTCATATTGGAAGGCAATAATGAGAGCTTTTACTAAAGCTATTGATGAAAAGGCATGGCGTGCAATACTATTCTGTTGGACTCCTCCTATTGTGGCTGATGACAAGGGAAATATGGTTCTTAAACCTGAATAAACATGGACAAACACAGAAGACAGTATGTAAAATTATAATTTTTTTATTAATATGATAATTATATCACATATTAGCAAGAATAATATTATAATAAATATATCTAATAAAATAAATAAAGAGATCATTTGAGGAAAAGAAAATTAATAATTTGTTATGTTTCTAATACTCAAAATATTTGAGATAAAAATCAAAAGAGTAATAGTGAATATATATTTAAAATGCAAAGGCAAAGGAATAAATCAATTTCAATTTTTTTTTTCATTTGATAAAATTTTGAACTATTTTTTTACATTTTTGTATGGATTACAACTAGTAATGCATGAACTCTGCTAAAGAAACAAACAGTGATTGAAGAATTAAACTATTCCCTTAATTGTTGTCCAAACTTATGTCTATTCGTTCGGATTGCTTACTATAGTCTATCTTCTTTAACACATGAGACTCACAGGGTTAACCTCAATGAGTCTAGTTTGGAACAATATTTTGACAACTCGATAAATTTCAACCTGTTTACTATCACCAAACAATTCCTTCAAATGTAGCATCACAAAACTAACATCATTCATTTGCACATGCTGCATTTAAAGTTTATGGGATATTGATGCCAACATGTTTGAAACTTTTAAATCGTCATTTTTCTACTTCTGATAAGTCTCCCTTAGTTTTAAAAAGGCACTGTTAGAAAGTTCTGATGGCATTGGATGGTTAATTACATATTCAAGTCTTTTTGAATCCAAAAAAATTCTAAGATTCATTTGCCAATCCATAGAATTTTCTCCACCAGTGAATTGATTCGTATCAAGTATACGTACCAATGGATTATAAGTAGATATTTTATCTATATTTAGACAAAACACAGATATTAGTGGAATATTTTCAAGAAATTATTAATATTAAATATACCATGAATTTTTAATCTAAATAGCATCTCCCACTGCTTTACATATTCTCATAAACTCTCTAATAGAAATACAAGAATTTAATTTTTAAATTCTACAATAGAAAGTAAAACCCATTGAACTTACTCCTTCCTCACAATTTTATGATATTGGCCATTATAAATTCAACAAGCAAACAACCTTTTGTCAATTACATCTCATGTAACTCTTAATTTTTTGGTCTTAAACTGTTTCTTATCCTTATGATTTTACAATATTAGATAAAGCATGTTATAGGTCATTGTCAATCACAAACATAAGCTATTACAAAATCATCCCTTTTGAATTTACAATATTGGGTGATTGTGTTTCACTTTACCTCATCTCATGTTTAACCAAAATAATATAAATCATTATTAGTCTTTACCTTATGATTTTACAATATTGGGTTAGAATATGGATAGTTTTTCTAATTCTGTGAATATATACTAGGTAGGTCCCCAGGAAAAACTAGAGGGGTTAAAATGGTTTCACCTAAAAATTAGACTCCTTAGGCATTATAGCCTTGGCGACAAAACATTTCTTGACATGTACATAACCATACAATTATGCTAATTACCAGTATAAATTATGATAACAATTATCAAAATTAAAAATTAATTGAATAGCAAATCATTCCTTACAGGTAACCAAGATTAGCTTCGACCAATAATTGCTTATTTTATTAGAGCCTTCACTTGATGATGATCTCTAGCTTGTCCATTAGAAGCTCTACAATAGACGAAATCTGAATTTTCAAAATTGGTAGAGAAATTTTAGAAGCAATAACATTTTAGGACTATTTTTTTTATTATATTTAAAACTAAAACTCAATTAAGTTTATATAGTATTCAAGACTGAATGATTTTTTTATACGTGTTAGTACAATTGTCACAAATTCTTACACTAATCAAAATATTGCAAAGTTTGTCATCACATTCATTTACACATCATACTCAACATTTACATATCATGTTTAATGTTAACATATCATACTTAACATTTACATATCATGCTTAATGTAAACCTTGTTCTTTGAGCACAAGGAAAAAATAGTAATTTCCATGATATTCATTTTCACACATGCATTATTAATGGGTAGTTGACATATTAAAGAGACTTAGTTGAGCTTAAGTCAGCTCATGGTATAAGATTGAATATATTGATTAAATTGGATTTAACATATATTGGGTTTTTACATATTGCCTTACGCTAACATATTCGATAGTCTCGCTAGTCGGTTAGCAAGTGGAGTCAAAGGGCACACCTTTGTGAGGGATTGGGGGCGGAACCCGTGAAAGGTAGACATAATTAGTTCTAAGGAAAACATAAGAATTGTAAACGAATTAAGTTCTATAAAAAATTTGTGTTTGAGTAGAAAGAGATCAATACATGAAATGGAAGTATCGATACATTAAGGGTGCAAGTTGATACTTGATGAATAGATCGATACCTATGAAGAAAGGATTGATACTTTTCAAGTCAGAGACTTGGAAAGAAATTTCAAACTGATCAAATTGATACTTATAGAGAAAGTATCGATACATTTGAAAACAAAGAGTTCAAAAATAATTAGATGATAAACCAGATTGAAGGTATCGATCTATGGCAAGAAAGAGAGTTGGAAAATAATTACAAGGCGACCTAGATCGATATCTTCATCAAAGGTATCGATACATTTCAAAGGGATCGATACATGAAGGCAAATGTATCGATACTCAAGAATGAAGAAAATTTTTAAAATTGAATTCTTAAGGAACGGATCGATACTTAGACCAAAGGTATCATATCCAGCCCAAAAGTATCGATACTTAATCCAAAGGTATCGATACATGATGCTAATCTGGGTAAAATTTGACAAAAAATTTGATTTTTTTACCCACTTTTATAAATACCCTTGAGTGGGGAATGATTTCCAGTGTTTTTCATTTGTTCTTTTCCCTCTTTCTCTTTAAAAATATGTTTCTCTCTCTATTTCTCTTTAGTTTTCAAAATCTCTTCAAATTCTTGGCAGTTTATTTTTCCAAATTTCATGGTCAAGTGGATTCACATCTTTTTCACATTGATTTGGTACCCTTTTTGGCCAATAAATAGTCCAGAAAGGCAAGAAAAGAACTAGGGTTTCGAAGAGAATTTAAGAGTTTTGCGTTCAAACGACAATGTGAGATTTCTAAGAACTTCTACAGGAAAAAAGTAAGCCTATTAACCTATTAGAAATTAAATTTTTGAGATTTTGAACACATTGAAAACTTAGGGTTTATTATTCACTTGAGAATCTCTTTGATTTGGCCTAGGAAATATAGATTTGTATTAATTTAAGCTAGTTGAAATAGTTTGATAGTTAAATATGAGTTAGATCATATGTGGAATATGTATATTCGTCTTAAATGAAAATGTGAGTTTAGAATACTCACGACCATAGGATTTTATTGTTGGAAATAAGATAAATAACCTTAGTTAGTTAAGCCTCGTGAAGTAAAATGTGTCAACTAATAGATTCTAGCCACACTCAACGAGCATTGCATTTAGTGCATATATGTTAATTAATTAGAATCGTGGAATTCATTATATTATGTATGTTTGGTATTAAGTTTTGAGAACCCGAGAGAATGACTAACTGATTGTGAGGATCAATAGTGGAACTGGTTACCCTCCCTTTATTGTGAGTAAATTTATGCATACAAATAAGTAAATATATGCGTACTATATTTATATGTATTGCTTGTGTGTTAAACAAGTGAATTTTTATCGTTCAAATGATACTTGAGATGAACATATTTTTATGTATTTAAATTGATATTGAGATATTTTGATTATATGGTTTGTTATTGAAATGATTGGATATACATGTTGAAATGGTAAGGGAGGCCTAATTTAATTAATCAATTTATAATTATTATTGTAAATGATTTGATTTGATTTTATTGCATATATGTTGGTGATGTGGTCGGTAAGGTCGATTATTGATTTATGGTCAGTGGGTCAGTTGTATGGCCTATTTACTGTATATATATGGAAGTAGCCTATATACGAACCTATTGAGAGGCCGTATAGGTGAGTGGAGCCGCAGTGAGGCTGGTATAAGGGGGAAAAGCCATGGTAAGCCCACTATGTGCTGTGTACGTATGTGCGGTTATATAGACTCTATTAAAAGTCCTGGTGGCTAGATAGAGATCTCAAAGATTTAACGAATTACGAGGACAATCACTATATCACCAAGTAACTACTTGGGGTCAACATCAGTAAGACGAGTAGTGGTTTTTATAAAATGCATGCTTTACATAAAATATCTAATTTTACAAAATAAGAAAAATAATTTATATTTTATAAGAATGCATTGCATATTATTTTATGTATGAAAGATTCACTGATGGTTTCGACGTTACCTCAATTGAGGTAGCGGTCGAGAAAGTATGGTTAGCTCGGTTAGCTATTTAAAAATATATGCAGACTAATGAATTGTTTTCTAATCATTTGATTAAATGAAATGCACACACACACACACATAAATATATATATATATATATATATATTTTTAAGAATGTTGTAATACGAAATCCACTATCATGAATTTAGAAATGAGTGTGCATGTATTAATATATGTATGTACTTTATTTACTCATTGAGTATAGTTATATAGTCATTCCTCATCATTTTAGTTTTCAACTTAGGCATTTTAGTTCTTGCCGAGCTAGTGGTAGCCGCAGAGAGTATTTTGTGCTCTTGTTAGGTCCTTCTTGACTCATATTTTGTTGTTTGTCCCACTGAATAAATATATTTGAATTTTTGTTATGAAATTGTAAATGAACCGACCCGAATGAAAATAATATTTTATTTATTTGATTGTATTATGGATGAATTGATCACGAAGATCAATTATTTTTAGGTTTTGGTAATTGACAGAAAAGCTTTACAAGCTCTCTTGATACATTTTGGATATATAGAGCATATCATGAGGGTCTATAGCGATTGTCATAGGTGGACCCCAGATTTGGGGCGTGACACTTAATATTTACATATCATGCTTAATATTAAAATATCATGTTAAATTTTTACATATCATGTATAATATTTACACATCATTCTTAAAATTTACACATTATACTTAATATTTACTTATTATGCTTTATGTTTATATCATGCTTAATGTTCTTACATTTTCCTCTTTAATAAACTATTATAATTATATCATAATTAGTTCATTAATTATTTAAATCAACTCTTGATTGATGTTAGTCAAGCCTCTTATGTTTACACCCCAAGTTATGTAAGTCGTTAGGTTCACGTACATTTGTCATATAGAACTTTTCTATAAATTCATGAGTAACGTCCACTTACATATTATGGCAATCCCAAATAACATGAATTCTCGTGAATCATAAAAATTTAGTTACCACATACGTATAGTCATTCTATCATCTAATATCCTAGTTGAGTATATAAATATAAATTATATCGTCAAGTATATATTACACTCAACTTTATTTTAACTTCATATTCATACTACATAGATAATATTTAAAAATTCTTTTCTAGTTTTACCTTAAACATTATAAACTCATTTTAAATGATTACTGTGATAAGAGAATAGATGTAGTATGATTCTAAAGATCACAAGATATTCACTCCAACTACATGGAGTAATAGATCCTTTATTGAATACACACTAATCTCTATGTGTGTCAGTCTATTCCCAATAACTATTCGGAGGTCAGACCATGAAAGACTTATGAAATGTATAACATATAAGAAATAGAACATCACACACAAGATCACTATGAAATCTCAAGTCAAAGGACCACATATGCCTACTCAACTAAAAAAAAACTCATATTGATAGTTTTATGGAATGTCTATTAGGAATATTTGGTTAGTCAATTCAGTGAACTCATTTTCTAATGAATACTCACTCATATATATGTACAAGCTTTCCCAAACTTATGGTTAATTGAGATGAACTATTTAAATCTATCAAAATATATCACATGTGCTAGTATATCTGGTTTATTAACCAACCTATGTTAGTAAACCTATGATTAAGAATCTTTTTATGAATATACTATATAGTGAAGTTGTATTAATGTAATAACTTTTTATTACCATGTTCACTACACTTAATGTTTTTTAGGCTTTTATCAATTACATTCATCAATTTGAACAAATTTAAATTACCAATAATTAATGTAAAAGACATATCTGAATATCATATAAGTACAAAAGAATGATATAAAAAATGTATAAACTTTTATAAATAATTAATAATTTATATAAAAGAGATTGGTACTATAGTACTACAAACTTCAATATTTAGATCCTCTTCGATCCATCGAGAATCGATGAATTAATATTGTGTTAAGTTGTCTTCTTTTTAACTTCTAATTTTCTCAAACCTTTGAAGAAATTAATATTATTGCTTACTATTTAACGAATGTTGATATACTTTTTGATCATTTTTTAGGATTTTGTTTATCTTCTGTAAATATAGGCTTTTAACATGTTTTGAATCAACGGATAATAATATATTAAATTTATTTTCAACTGTTTTTTTTTTCATTTGATAAAATTTTAAACTACTTTCTATATTTTTGTATGGTTTATAACTAGCTATATATAAAAATATTTTTCATTAAAATTAGGGACTGAATAATTAATTGATATGTAAACATTAATTGTAAAATATTTGAATGTAGAATCAGCTTGCATCATGGGTTATCACACTATCAACATCTTTGTATAAACAGGTATCAACTTATAAGACAGTCTATTGCCAGCTGAAACTTCACTCGGACAAGTAAAATTATTCCTTCACCAAGTCCAACCATAAAGAAATTGTGATAAGTTTTACATAATAATTTATTTAATATAAAAAAATCAAAATCGAACAGCTTAGTTTTAAAAGCAATCATTGATAGAGGTTGGTTTCTTCTTTAGCGAATGTTGATCTACTTTGTTATAATTTTTTAGGATTTGATTATGTTCTATAAATGTAGGCTTTTAACATGTTTTCAATAAACGGATAATAATTTATTAAATTCTGTAGACTATAAAGTTTGACTTTGTACACATTATTCTCTGGGCAGCAGTAGTATTTATTGGATTACACACTCATACTTCAACTCCACACAAATACAACTTACATATTGGATAGTCCTCCAATATAAAAGCAAATTTTGCACAAAATCAAAGCAACAAAAACAAATTAATTTACGAAAGATGAATAAACAGACCAACACAAATTATTATCCTTCCAAGACAGACATCAGGAAGATTAGCCTTTAAATCAAACCATAAATTTCATTGAATCCTCCTATGAGAGGATTAACTCTTACCCCAATCTTGTTTCCAGGGGACTTGGATCCATGGTAGCAAATGCAAGCAATTCTTGATTGAGTTGTAATAAAGCCATGTCTTCTTCGGGCAAAGACACCCATGCATCAATCCCATCCCCTAATCTTGTTTCCACAAGAACGACAAAATTCCAGAACGCATCAGTCACAGGACTAATCCATATAGGCTTTCCCCATCCAAAATCAAGATCATAAAAACCAAAATTGCACCAACTAGTAAATATAATTCTCTCTGCTGCACCAGAAAGAACTTCACGTTCATCTTGGATTGCTTTGTAAAAATTACGGAACTCTCCATCTCCTTGTAGACTCTTCACAAAATCTGCATTAATTTTTGTTATTGCTTCACTCAGCTGGTACACCAAGACATCCAACTCAACTTCCTCCTCTACGCATAGTACGTTTGCACGCCAAAGAATATTTCCTATAGAATAATCTGCGATTGACGGCTTGATTTTGCGACGCAAATTTACTCCATGGGTTAGCGAAGTTGGTTTGTGGACTCCTGAACATTTTTTCAAGGTTTCCATGACGCATTTGGAAAGAAGTGCTGACAAGACCTCAACACGTGTTGGATTTTGCACACGCGAGCTAGTTGCCTTGGCTTTGAGATTTGCTATTGCTTTTGCATCAAATACAAATC
>JAXCLQ010011319.1:0-40813 GCA_035584115.1 Cedrela odorata
CTTACTTGTTGCCTAAGTACATTGCTGCTTGATGTAGTCATTTCTGATAATTAACTGTAAATTTTATGGAGCTTATTACAGTAATGTATTGCTGGTTTTCTTTTGAGAGGGAGGTTTTCTGATAATAGAAGGAAAAGGTTATTCATGGTAATGTGATGGCTGATTCTGCTTCAGAGTCTTATATTCAGTCTGATAGTTTCGGCATAAGGCAAATAAGCTGCAATCATTTGCACCCGTTGTATCAGAAAAAGTTACTGAAAGAGCTTTTATAGTGGAATGGAATCTGATACTTAGTACACAGAGTGAGGAGCATTTTGTGGCTGCATCGGTATGCTTACTCGGTGTAATAATGCACTATTTGATTAAGTGAGAAATTACCAACTATATAATTAAAATAAATGTATGTGGATATATACAAAAGAAATTTGGTATATCAAAGTAAGAGCGACTCTATGGGAGTTTCTGAATTGTAGTCCTCATCAAACCTAATGTTGGGTTATATTTATGGACTTGAATTCAGGGCTTTCCCTGCAAATTAAATGCAAACGAAGATATAAAAGAAAGACTGCAGTTTAGACTTTTTTTATTCATTTAATGATAATCACCACAAACTAATTCAACAGCAAGTCTTCTTAGGTAGTTGTGATTATATATTGTTGCAAATCTTTGAGCATAACTTAAGGATGTTCAAAACAAACATATCTTAAATAAATTTGATTCATAAATTTGAAATCGAAACTTATTTTGTTTAATAGGGTATCATGTTTTTTATTTAATTTCGAACTGAAATTAAAGTACTCTATTTATTAAATTCGCACATCAAAATTATATTTTTACCTTTAATGAAGACAACATTACAAAATTTTACATTGATCATAGTTACCAATATTATTTTTTTACAGTATAAAAGTGAAAAATAGCATATGTATATATGCTAATTAAGAATGGTGCAATGCTTGCATTCAAGCAATTTTATTTACTTGTATCAACATAGTACAAAACAATGTTATGCCTACGATGATTATTATGTAGAATGTTCTAACCTGTTCATTCCTATAATTATGAATCATAATTCTTTGCCTATATTTGATATGGAGGATCATATATTTTGCCTTTTATTTTTGTGCATCGGTACTTAATAAAGCAAATCAATTTTCTGCCATTTGGTACAACTTATAATAATAATAATAATAATAATAATAATAGAATAATTCTCTTAAATTTTATTAAAATAACATATAAATAAATTTATACATAAAAAAAATTACAAATATCTTTTTTAAATATAATAAAAAAATAAAATTTTATTAAAAATTACAAAATTAGCTTATTGTTATTATTATTTAAAAATATTAAAATAATTTTTTTATTTATTTCCAAAATTTTTAAATAAAAAAAAAACCTATTTTCCAAAACTGTGTGATCGTGCGACCAAGACAAGGCCAAGTAAAATCAACCTACCGCAAGACTCTGTGATCGTGTGTTCCTAATTCCATGGACACAACTCTACATTCTCCTTCCCGCATTTTCTTAAATTCCCTTAATTTGTTTCTGTAGTCAGTTGACAGGTGTTCCACAACGCAAGAACAACCAAGATTTCCTCTCCATCCGACACGTGTCAATCAGATTCGCTTAAACTCACCCATCTCTATTTCCAAGCCCGCACTAATTCTAACCAAAATCTACTCATCTCTTTCGCTTTCGGCGTAAAGGAAAGCGTTCTCCACATAAATACAAACATTCACTAACTCACACATCACCAGATCTGTTGTAGAGTCAGAGTCTGAGGTTTGGGCCTGGAGCTTGGCGGCCATGGAGGAGAAGCTGATACAGAGGCTGGAGGCGGCGGTGGCGAGGCTGAAGGCGCTATCGGTTGGGGGTGATAGTGTAGAAAGAGACGCTGATGTTGGTGACGTGCCGTCGGATCCGTCGATTAAGGCTTTTGATGATCTGATGGGACAGTATTTTGCTAGCGTTTCAGCTGCTGCGGAGAAAATCGGCGGACAAGTGCTGGATATGGCGAAGATTGTTGAACAAGCTTTTAATGCGCAGAAGGACCTAACTATTCCGGGTCGGGTTGAATTTGGGTCAGACGGGTTGGATTCGGTTTATCGGTTCGATTTCGGTTTATCGGTTCGGTTCAGATCTATAAGATAGAACAGCTTCAGTTTCCTTTTATGGCCATCAAAACCCACCCTCTCTTCTTTAATATTACACCATGAAAACGTTTTGAAACATTTATTTTAATTTTATATGTTACCTTTCCTTTGCTTTTATAAATCACACCAAATCTTCATTCTGCCAAGAGTTTAAACTCAAAGCACACATCTCATCAGATAAAATGCCTAAGCATCTTCAGAAATCTCTCCAGGTTTACCTTTCCAAGATCAGAAAACACAACCCAAATAATCATCAATCTTCTTCATTTCAACCCACTAAAGATTGAATTCTCTCTGGCTGCAAGCACCCCAAAACCCTATCGTTTGCATTTGATCGTAACCAAAACAACCAAAACACTGGCAACAACAACAGCAACAACAGCAACAACAACAATAACAATGGTGCTGCTGCAACACTATCAGACATTGATCGTTTCTTGTATGAGAATTTCAAGTCTCTTTATATTAAGGAAGATCATGAAGATTATTATTCAATGAAAGGATCAGAATATCGTCATTATCCTGAAGCTAACAATAAATGCAGTCCAAGAGGTATATTATTTGGTTCACCTAGGTTTTTTGAACCGCCGCCGGACCTTTGTGGGTCCCACAGGCTTTTCGTGGGGCCAGGGTTGTGTGGCTCTCTCATGGAGGAGGCCCGGAGCTGTCTGACGGCCACCTCCGATGACCTCGGCTCAGGCTCAAGTTCAAGTACAACCCTAAATGATCAGTCTTCCACAGTTTCTAATCAGTCCAAGGATGTCAAACTTCCTGAAGAGCTTCTGTTCTGTTACTTGAACTTGAACGAGAAGAAATCATACCAGTTCATACTGAATGCGTTCGTGGATTTGATCGTTGTTTTGCGGAAAAACTCTAATAAGATCACGGAATTTTGTGGCTGCATCGGTTGTTTTACTCGATCTATAATGCACTATTTGATTAAGTGAGAAATGATCAACTATATAATTAAAATAAATGTATGTGGATACATACAAAATAAATTTGGTATATCAAGTAAGGGCGGCTCTATGTGAGTTTATGAAGTGGAGTCCTCATCAAATCTTGTGAAAAGTAATTTGAAATTTTCATTACTCAGTTTCAGTTTCTGTTTCTGGATTTAAAAGTGTTGGTCTGTTTTTGGCGTGGTATCGACACTCGGGATAAGTTGAAGAAACTCTAGTTATAAGTGTCGATCCTTTTCGTTTAAAGTATCGATACTCGTGGGATAAGTTAAAGAAACTGGAGTTAAAATTGTCGGTCCGTTTCGTTTAAAGTGTTGAATGTTAAACTTCAAGAAATTGAATTCTTTGTTAAGAACCAGTAGGTTGCTCTGTTTTTTAGAGAGAGAAAAGATAGGCAGAAAAACAGTACGAAAAGAAACAGAATTTTAGAGAGAGAAAGAAGGAGAGTGAGAAAGAATTGTTAGTAAAATTTTGTTTTCGATTCGTTATTATTCTTGTACTCTGTTTTAGATTCAATAAAAGAAATTCAAGTTTGTTCCAGATTGTTTTTTGCTCGTATACTGTAAAAATTGAATTCTTGGTCGAGAACAGTAGGTTGCAAAATTTGATTCTCATTGGTTGTGGTCGTGAAGAACCAGCAAGGGTTAAATTTATCGATTTGTATTCAGGGCTTGCCCCGCAAATTAATTGCAAACGAAGATAAAAAAATCCGAAAGACTGCAGTTTGAACTTTATTTATTCATTTTAGTGATAATCGTCACAAACTAATTCAACAGCAAGTCTTCTTAGTGATTACATTTTGTTGCAAGTCTTCGAGCAGAATTGCACACAGCTTTTCGCGTTCTTGTTACCTGAGAAAACAAAAATCAAGAAAATTATTCGTCAACCGTTTGAGCAAACAAACTTTAAGTTACTCAGCTAGAATTCGACATTAATATTTAAATTAGTAGGTCCCTTCATCACATCAAATTTCAAGGTCATAAGGATCAATCGAAGCAAGACGGGAGAATATAAATATGATTACCAGGTTTCTTTTCGATGCCAAGTTTAGCACAAAAGGAGGAGGCACAATGAAAGTTGCAGAAGGATTGGGCATCAAAAGAAGCTGAAGTCCAAGGCTTGCATTGTTTTATGCACTGACGGATACATTCCTTTATATCTCTGCCACTATCACCTGGTAAGCAATTTCCAAGACAATCTTCAGAGCACGAGGCTGAAGAATACCCAATAATAAACCCAAAAGCCAAAGAAAGCATCAAAACCCATCGAGCTCGGCTGGTTTTCTCCATTTTTTTTTTTAAATGTTTGTTCTATGGGATGATTATATAGGAAATCAATTAAGCTGGTTTTCTCCATTTTTATTTTTATTTTTATTATTTTATTTCTTTTGTGTTTGTTCAAATTTGCTTTTTTAACTTTTATTTATATGCTATGAATCGTCTATGACTTCAATCCATTTTCCTTCATGTTCAAAGATGCGGATAATTGCTGACATTTCATCAGTTTCTGTTATTTGTAATCATTTTGGTGGGATCAAAGATACCCTAAGGTGATTCCCACCCGCAGAACTTCCAATTGTCAGTGCAATCGACAATTTGCCATTTTCGCTATTCGAATGCTACCACTTCCAATTGTCAGTGCAATTGACAATTTGTCATTTATTCGAAATTAGCATTCGAATAGCGAAAATATAAAACTTATATCATCTTCGGTTTAGACTATAAAATAGCCGAATATGAATGGTTTTTTTTTTTTTTTTTTTTTTTTAAATTTGAGAAAAAATTATGTTGATTAAAAAAAATTTATTTATTTATTTTTTAAATTAGTATTTTAAAAAAGACACTCTACATAATTAAAATTTAAAAAAATCATAAAATTTTAATTTTTTACATTACATAAATTGTCATTAGAAACTGCAGAGTGTGAATTATTATTAGAGGTCACTCACTTTAATTACTAATTTAAAAGAAGTTGTTGTTCACACAATTTCTATACTTGAGCAATAATTTTTAATTTTAATATTAAATTAATATAATTTAAGAAATTCTAAAAAAAAAATTCAAACATCTGCAATTTTACATTTTACGAAAAAATTTAGAATCAAACGTCTTGAAAATTAAAATAATATTCAAATGTACAAATTTGTGAAATAGTATTATTTTATTCTCGTTAGTAGTAAAGATCTAAAGTAAAATTTTAATCTATTTAATTATTTTTATTTGATATTATAAAATATAATAAATAATATTATCTTAACATAAATATTTAATTAATATAATTAATTAAAATAATTTTATATTTTTCTCTTTTTTCCTGCACCTCAACAAAAGGTGTGAAGGAAGTGCTTTACAAGTCACTCACGGAACAAAAGAGTATAATCAGAGAGATTCCCGAGAAAACATGGAAGACGCCCATGATCTTGTAGTTAGGCATGGCAAGGAAAGGGTAAATTTGGACAAGAGAGCAAAGAAACTTGAAATGGAATTGGCATCTGCAAACGGAGAAATATTGCGGTCAAGCACTCAAATAAATTCGTCAAAAACGGTCGTAAACGATAAGGATCCACAGAAAGTAGCAGATGTAAACAAAGTCAAAGTAGAAAGGTCACTGTTACTGCAAAGAAAACTGGTAGGAGGAGAAAGGATGGTTCACAGTGAGATCACAAACTGGTTAGACTTCCCCTAACTTATTTTTTCTCCATAGCCATAATGTTGCTATATTATCAGATGCCATTTGATTGTGAGCTCTTGCATTCTTCTATTAGTTTTTTGCAACACAAGTGTATGATTAATGAATAGATGCTGAGTGCAGGAGATTAGGGAACTGACTCTTTGTATGTACTGATAAATTTTTCATTTCATTGTGTTTGTGAATGTATATTATCAAGTTGAGGATATCTACTCAAGCAATTGCCCATAATTTCTTCCTTTTTCTGGGTTTCAAGTACTGATTGCTGCTAGTTTGCTACAAACATTCTTCACATGGTTGTCAGCATTTTGGAGTGTAATATAAGGCCAGGTTCGGTGCTGTATTTTAGAAGCTATTTTTATTTTTGTTTTTTGAAAATGTAGAAAATATTTTTTCAATTAATATTTTTCTACAATGATTCATAAAATAGAAAAAAAATGAATTTTAATATTTATAACCATTAAATTGAAAATAACTTTAATTATTAAGAATAATGTATCATTAAATAATAAATTTTATATAAAAATTATATATTTAAAATGATGTCGAGGATTGTATATTATATATTTTATTTGGTATATTTGACTATAATAAAATTTATATATTTTTTAATTAAAAAAATACAATTATATTATATTTCTTAAAACATTTTAGATTAATCAAGTTAATTTATATACTCAAAATATTAATTATTTCATAATATTTAGTAAATAAGATTATTGAAATTCAATTTTTTAAAATATATCTAAATGGCGCATTTTACAGTTTACATTATTAGAATATATTTAAAAAATATATATTAGTGAACACATTCTTAAATTATGAAATTATTAATTCAAACAAATATATATATATATATATTTTTATGAAAACACAAAAATAAAAAGGCAATATTGTGTGCCCTAATTGTACATCATCAAATGTTATAGCTTATAAAAACATAGAGGGTGCCTTTGAAAATATTTTTATCAAAAGTTATTATCTGAAAAATATTTAAATATGGTATATTTTAAAAAATATAAAAATAAAATATTATTAAAAAATTTATCATTTTTGGAATCGAACCCATGATGTGGCATTGAGGTCAAACATGTTAACCAGTAGAGCATCGGTGACTTTATAGAAGCAGGAAATATTTATATAAATTATAAAAAAAAATTTAAAACCATCCCTTTGACGAATTTGACAAACATACGACATTTGAGTATCAATCTCTTTACTGATTACCAGTGCCTATGTTTTTGGTAATATTGTTGCCAAAAGCATAAGCTGTTCTTTTTCTCTCTTGTTCTGAATACCGGAGGCTGGAAATTTAACGCAAGTCGTATACATAAATACGTTTGCTTCTTTTATTGTAATTTTCTGATTTTCTTTGAAAACTCTGTTGTTTTCTTGGCTCCAGATTTGGGTGGATTGCTTCTTTCTTCATTCGTTGATTTCCCAGATCCAAATCCGTTAAGGAAACCTGGGTTTCAATCTGTGTGTGTTGAAAATCGGCTTTTTAGTTTGATTCTTTTTTTTAGGAAGATTTGAGTTTTTTTGGCAAAATTGAAGATAGTTCAAAAGTTGGAATTTTTTTTTCTTTTTCTTTTTGTCAAAATTTGAGAATTGGGTTCCCGAATTTTGATTGGTGGCAGCTTCGTAGCTTTCGGCGATCTGGGTATCGAAGAAATTAGTTGAATTGTTCTGCCTGAAGTTTTTTTTTTTTGGTTCAGAGTATTGTTTCGACAAAAATTTAGTCTATATAGTAGTTGTTAAAGAAATGTTCTATGGTGCAGTGGTATGGGATCCTTTGCTTATTGTTGCCCAAATTGTTTGTCTTCAATGCTTATACTACCTTACTCTTGGTGTTTTTCTATCCATTCTTGTTGGCACTCGTGTTTCACACATGAGTCTTGTGTACTGCTTTGATTATGCTACAATCACTGCTTCTACGATCACCGGGTGGTTTGTCATTTCTTCAGTTCTGCTCACCTCAGTTGCGGGGTGAGAATTTAAGTCCCTTTGCTTTAATTTATCATTGTGTTTATTGTTTTAGTTTATCATTATGTATATTGTTGTATACCATTTGATAGGGATTATGGTGAAAGGTTTGTAGAAAGTGATATTTGAAGGATTCGTGATGTTTGGTTTTATGCGGTGTTCTCTAATGTGTAAATTACTTAAATGTGTAAATTACTTAAGCTTATGCAAGGTACAAACGAAGATGGTTAAATTGGTTTTAGCTTGATTATGTTGGATTAGATAGATGCCTATGTTGTTTATTTATTTATTTATCAAGCTTCATCTTAGGCATGTCGTTAATGCAGTATTCATTCTGTCTTGCTGCATAGCCAGTCTGTTTGTTTATCAGCATAACATTCTTTTCTCTTTTCTTGTTATTTGAGCTAGAAGTCATGTCTGGTTGCTTAGTATTATCCTCTTTTATTTACTTAATGCTATGCATTTCCTATCAATTGTTGTTGATGACATTAAAACAGACATTGTAAATCGTAATAGTTTTATAAATTCATTTTCAAAAATTTTCTGTTGGAACCTCTATGGTTGCTTACTTTACTTAACTTGCCTATAATTCTTGTTTATGCAGAGCTGGATACATGTTTTACTTAATTGAAAGGGCAAAGAAGTGCTTAGATTTTTCAGCCACTCTGTACATGATCCATCTTTTTATATGCATCGTATATGGGGGTTGGCCCTCCTCAATAACATGGTGGGTTGTTAATGGTACTGGACTTGCAGTGATGGCTTTGCTAGGTGAATATCTGTGCATCAGACGTGAATTACGAGAGATTCCTATAACACGTTACAGATCAAGTAAGAACTTCTTTGAGCACATGTTAGAGTAATTATGTAAAAGAATGTTATCGTGAAATTTGATCTTATATTTCTGTTTATTTTGTGTTATATTTCATTTTTTAATTAGAACATGTTTCATAGTCAATTATCAGACATAGCTTTCTGACTTGTTTTGTTTCCTATAATGAACTTTTGTCTGGAATCACTTGTATGTTGGGCAAGTATAGAACTTCAATTTTTGTTTCTGTCATGCTGCCTGTACCTATCTGTACGCTCTGTTGGGTAATTAGGTTTGTAGCTTATGTTGTGCATTATGTTCTTTGCTGTTTGTACTGAAATGTAGGTATTGCTAATCTGTGATGGAAATCTTCATTTAGATGGACTCCTGAGAAATAAAACCAGTATAAAGCAAAATTAGTGTGTTTCAGTCAATAGAATTTTTGACAGTGGCAATTATTTTATTAGTCTTGAATGCCTGATGATTCTATAATTGAATGACAAATATTGATCTGCCTGGTGAAGAGTCTACTTCATTTAAACTAATTGACTTTTCAGTGTACTGGAGCAATTTGTATGGGTGTGTTCTGTCAAAGTGATTGACTTGTTTAAAGTGATATTAAGCTATCTCCTAATGTAATTTATTAGCAGTTTAGAGAGAAACTCTAGTGTTGCAGTCTTATTTTTTGGATTGCTGAACTTTTAGATGGCCCATTGAAGAAATTCTGGGTAGTCACTTCTAATGTGAGTCTTTTTCATTGGACTGCTGAACTTGTGGACAACTGATAAATTGATGAAGTGATGCCTCTGGAAATTGGTGTTTCCATTTGGATTGATTATGTCTGTTTCCACCTGTTTGATTTTTGCGCTTTCAATTTTGAATATTTGTTGTTAAGTCATGAGACTATATTTCTTATAGGTGGTTGTGACAGCATCTGTTTTTCATACTGTCTTTCTCTTTGGAAACCAAGAGAACTGTTCATAATTTAGCATTGATATTTTTCTTTGATTATTTATCCTTTGAATTACTGTTATGGGTTTATAATATCACAGGAGATCTTCTGCATGCTAAAACAGTTTCATGGCTTGCAATGGCATAGTTTCTGGAAAAGGAATTTAATAAGCCTTGCCAGTTGCTTGCAAATTTCTTTTCCTTTTTACTTTTATATCAGCAAAACTGACACATCATCATGCAGATGTTTAAGACTCAGCAGGCAGGAAGTAGTTTTCTTGTGGAATTTTAACGGCTGTTCACTATTTTTGGAGTCGTCTCTGGACAAAGCTTACTAAATAACAGATTTACTTGGCGATAGAAAAGAATTGTTTAAGTGTATGGATTATTTTTCTTTGCACGCAGCTGCAATGGAGAGCCCTAGGTTCAAGATTGTGCCTCAAATGTGGGGAAGATGAGCACGTCAAACTAGTTATGCATTGTGTTAGGAAACTTTCTTAATGTACAATTGTAGGTGGTCTTGAGAAAGATGATGTGTGATCTTTCATATATATTTTTTTGACTAATGTTTAAAGAAAAGGAGTCCGTAGTTTTGATCAGGCTATGTTTTTATATGAACAATGTTGAGTTTTTTCAGTTATGTGAATGAATTAGGCTATTTGTCATCTATGTGGGGAGTAATGCTTCATAAAGTCAGTAAACTGAAATTTTGATTACAAAGATTGCTCAATTTTCTTAAGAATAACAACATACATACAGATTCATAGACAGTAGGAAACTCATTCTTGTTGCGTGCAACAGAAAACGTAAAACATGTAGCTTTCATTCCAAGGAATCAAAAAGATGGATTTATGAGTACATACTACATCATTACATTGATTCTTAGTTTTAGGATCTCATTTCCATAGCCCCTTTTTTAATTTTATTTTTCTTTATTTGTTTTCCTTTATATATATATATATATATATATATGAGGTAATAACATACACAATCCTAAGTTTTATATTTTCACAAATAAAATATAGTTTGTCCATTTATAACAAACAAGTCCCTGATCCATGGGAATGGCAACTGGCCGAGATTGTCATCCTCGTCCTTGGCCTGATTTTGTAAATGAGGCCAAATGTGGCCTTGTTTCTCGGTTCAAACGGGCTTTTGTTTGGTTGAAAATTTTTTAGGTTAAAAATATTGTTTTAACCCAAAAAAATTATTTAAAACAGATCAAGGAGATAAAGGATTGGGGACGGAGATGACATGAAACGGGCCCAAATGTGGTTCCATTCTCCGGCTTGAATAGGTAAGGCCCACGGAGAATTTTCCCATTCCTACTAATCCATATTAAAATAACTGAAAAACCTTTTATTGGTAAGTTATACACTCTAAATTGTGCTGGTTACAATTGAATTCTAAAATGTGATTGACAAAATTGAATATGATAAGGATGATATTATCATTTCATTAGAGATCATAGACTTATTTATTATAAATGAACAAATTATATTTGTTAATGAATATATAAAAAAATAAGGGATCTGGATGTTGTTATCCCATACATATTTCCCTTCCTTCGTTTCCATTCAAAGATTATTTACCATTCTCCAGTCCCAACATGACTGGATTGAACTTCTATAATGCTAACATGGTTTGGTCTTATAATTTTGTAGTATTAAGCTTGTAAACCTGGAGATTGCTATAATGTTCTGTCACATTGGTAAATATTCAGAATCTGTTGAACTGAACAATGAACATGGTCAAATTTTTATGAAAAGAATCCTTTAAATTGTTTCAGTGCTGATAGTAACTTACATTCATGGCCAAGCTTTCCATACACATAAATTATAAGATCCTACGATTCGTTTCTTGCAATCATACAAGAATATTTAAAATTAACAGTTGAGATGAAATTGGCCACTTGGATAATCTCTTCTTGGAAGAGCATGCATGGCCTTCATCTTTTTTGGTGGAACATAGCAAAATGTTTATCTACTTCCTATTTCTCGCAAAAGGGAAAACTTAGTACTCTGCTTACTAGATCTCTTCCTTCCTAAGACTGCCAAGGCTTTCAATTTGTTAGTACTCTTCTCATTCTTCATTTTTTTTTTTCCTTCTTTGCAGCCCTTTGAGATTCATGGTTGAGCTTTCCACAAAGATGAAATGTCAGCGACAGCTTCTCCGACTGTGAGATACAGTCCATTCAACCCAAAGGACTCCAAGACTTTTGACTGATGCAGCTTTTCCATCACACTTGCAACAGGATTTGCCAACACAAGCTGCATTGAAGACAAACAAGATTAGTTAAACTAATGTTTTCCTGAATATCACAAGGAATGTAATTTGATTATAAATTCTTACCTGAAGTGATCGTTTCTCCAGCATCTTTCTGAGCTCACGTACCATGTCAATGCCACTTGTGTCTATGGCTGTCACAGCTGAGAAAATAGTATATATGTAAGCAAATTGGACTTTCAACTGAGTAAAAATTCACAAGCTTGTGGATTAGTTTTTTGAGTAATGTACCGGTCATGTCCAGAATTATGCATTTCAGTGCACTCTCATTGTTTGCTTTTATCAACTCTTCCTCCTCCCGAACCCATCTTAATATCCTGCAAGAGAGTATACAGTTAAGCCTACAGAGTGTGCATTGCATAATCTCGAACTGTGAAATCCTACTGTTAATGAATTAGGCACGGCAAAAAAAAGCAAGACTAAAGATATATCATAACTAACAAACGGATAAAAGAGTGCATCAGTGAACTAACCTTTCTTGTAGGTAAGCGGAGTTTGCAAAGTAGATGGGAGATTCAACAGCTAAGATGAGAAATGAAGAAACTCCTAAAGCTTCTTTGTAGCGGGTGAGGCTTTGATATATATGAGTCCCTGGAATGTTACCTAAGACTACAGTATTTGGCCTGGTGACATGCAAGAGAATCTTGAACACCGAAACTCCAACCTGAAATTTCCGGCCAAGGCATCAGATAATGAACAAAGATTGCAGTTATTTGTATGTAAAAATAATATGAATAGTGATTAGTCAGATAAATAGAATAGGAGAAAAAAGATTCAAGAAGATGAAAAACTTACTGCAACGGCAAGACCGAGGGGCACGGAAATGAAAAGGACCCCAAAGAAGGAACATAAACAAGCCAGGAAATCAAGCTTGTCAACTTTCCACAATCGTAATGCAGCCTGATAATCGATAAGCCCTATTACTGCTGATATGATGATGGCTCCTAAGATGACATTGGGTGTATAATAAAACAGTGGCATGAGAAACAGCAGAGTCACTAGCACGGCTGCAGCCATCACTATGTTAGAAACTGCTGTTTGTGCTCCGGCATTGTAGTTTACAGCAGATCGAGAAAAAGATCCTGAATTAAAAAAAAAAAGAAAAATTTAGAAATTCCGAATATCATATTGCCAATGAAGTTACAAAGGACTAAAAGAAAAGTGGATCACATCACCTGTGGTAACATAGCATGAAGTACATGAACCAGCCATGTTCATGAAACCGATAGCCATCATTTCTTTGTTGCCATCAACTTGGTAGTTCTTTAAAGAGGCAAACGTTCTTCCCACGGCAATTCCTTCCTATAATAAAAGAAAAAGCTGACGTATTAGAAAGAGTAAATATCATGCAGACGAGAAATATGATTCATAATTTTGAGTAACATTGTTGCCAAATATTTCAAATATGACAACTAAGTTAAAAGGCTAGAAGAATACACCAAGTGCAAATGGTAAGTTTTAGTTATTTCCATACATGAAAAGGGCAGGAAATTCATTGATGTCGTCTGAGTAAATGTTATTTAATAAGAAACCATATACTATAAGTGTTAGTTTTGGCAACTTACAGTGAGAGATAAGATGCCAGTGATGAGTCCTGTTTTGATAGCGACGGCAAGAAAAGAGCTGTTAAAGTATAGCATGTTTGATGAGGGTGGATTCAAACCCTTAGGCAAGTGACCAATCTGTAGATGAAGAAAGATAAAATTCCAGTAATTGGTGAAAGGAAGAATTTTCTTACAAATGACTATGTTATGTAAGTAAAAGTAAATGCATATATTTGGTTCTTACAATTGAGATCCCATGAGCCTTTGATTTGATGCAGAAGACTATAAGAGTTGAAAGAATAACTGATGTCAATGGGGCAGCTGCCGACACCCAAAAAAGCTTTGGTTTTCTAATGCTCTGCATCAATTCATTAAAAGTTAGAGATTTTAACTTGTACAGCGATTTGAGAATCAAAAGAAGTAAATTGACAATACTTACAATATGCCTTGATGTCAACAGAAAAACAAGGAAGCCTAAACCCATTACAACTGTTTGCCAGGACCACTGCACATCAATTGTATAACTTTTTATATTAGAAGGAGAATTAGCTTCTGCTTTACAAGTTGAGTTTCTAGAATTCATTCATTCAGAAAGCATGGTTTACATATCATTAGTTCACAAAATTACAGTTTAGGCATTATTTGAGTAGTAATTAACATTTTCTTCCTTATAATTCAGAGAAAATCTTTCGTTTAAAGTCAACGACAACACATTCTATATGCTACCAACAGTGAATTAGTAGAAATTCTTGCATGATATAGCTTTACAATTAAAAAAGAAAAAAGACAAAAGAATATTGCTTGCCCTTAGTGAAGCCACTTACCTCATCTCTCTGGCTGAAAACAGAGGACATTACAGGAACAAATTGCATCTTGCTAGTGAAATGAACGATTCCAAGCAATCCTTTAAGCTGTTGTAACGATACAATGACTGCTGCTCCAGCCATGAAACCAACAAGTGTTGCCTTTGAAAGAAAATCAATTATAAAGCCTAACCTGTAAACCATTTATCCAAAATCAGTGATAAGATAAAATGGAAACATGAGAATTGGAAGTGAAAAATAGTTAAAGTCTTTCAAGTTTTAATACCTGAGTAGACCTAAAGAAGCCTGAAACAGGCCAGCAAAGAAGGTAGCAGTGAAGGCCAATTTGAGATACAGAATTGGTTCTTGGCTGTAAGAAACAACTTCTCCTAGCATTGAACCCATAACCAAAGAAGCTATAGAGACTGGACCGACGCCGAGATGTCGAGAACTTCCCAGAATAGAGTAAATCAATGGAGGCACAAAGCTTGAATCTGCATGAAACTCCAAACAAATTAATAACACAAAAATATATATGGAAATGTTAATTATCATTTGCAATAACTCAAAAGTTCTGGTAAGGAATTGATACTCACAGAGGCCAACTATGGGTGGCAAATTTGCAAGCTTTGCATAACTGATTCCCTGCAGTACACAGATATCATATTAGATTACCAGAGAGAAATTTAATTTTCTGTTTCAAACTAAATTTAGTGAACATAAAAATTTAAAAAAAAAAAAAAAGAAAGAAAGAAAGAAAGAAAGAGAGAGAACAGTCAAATTTTATATTTGTGGAAATGCATAATGCAAATCATGTTTGATTCTGAAAGAACAAAAACATGTGATATGAAAGTATGAAAAGACATTAAATAAAATTTGTTTAGCAGTTAAGAACAAAAATCATGTTCAAAACCCAGATTGGCAAATTAACATGCAATTAAGACAAAAACAAATTTATTTGGAAAAAAATAAAACCAACTGCACATAAGTCAGTTTTCCATCTGACTTCAAAACTGACAGTCTAATGATACAAAATAAAAGGAATATATACAGTAACCCAACTCAGAGTTGTTTGGCCACCAATCCTTATTTAATGACATGTATAAATATGCATGAACCATGTATGTATGAATATGTATAGAGTATGATGTATGCATGCATGCATGCATGTATGTAATTTTTTTACCTGAGGAATTGCGAGGCTAGCAATGGTGAGGCCTGAGATGATATCAGACCTGAAGAGCTTAAGATTGTACTCAGGTCCCCACTGGAAAATGGGGAAAAAGTACTGCAGAGCAAGAACAAGTTTCTTGCACCATTGCTGGTTTTTGAACCTGTAGAGAGGATCATCAGGGAAGAAGATTTCAGACAATCTATGCTTGAGTTTCTGGACAGTTGTTTTCTTGGGTGGCAAACAAACATTGTGAATCTCCGTTGGTGGAGTATTAGCTGCTGTCATCATCAACTCATTTGATGAAATTCTGATTGAAGTTTCATGGCTAGAAAAATCTTCAACTCTGTTTGAGTTTACACCCATTTCCGCAAAGACCAAAACTTAAAAAAGAATTTAACAATGGAAATTTTGTTTAATGCTTCTTCTGTGTTTTGTTTTTTTGAAGAAACAAGTTAGCATTTGCTTGCAATTTATAGAAGACAAAAGGAGAGGCATATGTGTGGTGGGTCGTTACCGAGAAGTTGTTGCAAATTAATTGAGAAGGGCAAAATCGTCATTCCACACTTTGGTTAATTACTTCATTAATTTGATTCCATAAATAAATTATGGTGGATCCTATGGAGCACCTTCTTTCTTTCTTTTTTTTTTTTTTTTTCTAATTTTAAATGTAATTAATCGTATTTATGTTGATTGTGACATTGTGCAATGTTAAAGAATCTAGTGGAGCCATCACTTTTGATGGACTATATATTTATAATTTTACAAATTTAGGGTTTATTATTAATTATTATTAATTTTATTCTATGAATATAATTATTGAATTTTGTTTATTAATAAGTAATATAACTTATATAGGTGTTATGGTAATGGAATCATTTGTGAGCATATTATAATTTTTTTAATTTGGATTAGTGATAGGATTGAGTTGAATCAATTATTATTAATTTATATAGAATTTATTGGATAAAAATAATTTAAATATGATCACACATAATATAAGATGTAAAATAATTATTACTATGATACTAAATGTATAGTTATTAAAAATATTTCACGCTCAAGGTATAAAATTGTAAAGTTATTAGCTAATTTTTTAGCCGAGACGTATTATTCAATTTTACTTAATAAAATATGTTTATTAATTACACAGTCAATTTGTATTTCACATCGAGTGAGTTTATTTAATTATAATTATAGGTTAAAAGTTAAAATACTTAAATTTTAAATATATTCATAAATTATCATAATTGCATATAATTTTTATTAGATGTATTTGTTAGTATTTTTTATTTTATATAAAAATTAAGATGTTATTCTTTTGACATTTAATAATATTATTTTAATATCGGTATCAATATTCTTTCAATTATTTATTTATTAATCCATATGTGACCATCATTTATATGTTAATTAACTAATTTTTTCTTGGTTGGGTTAAGAAATTAATCAAAATAATTAACTCATAAACTTGATTAAAACAAACCCATATCATAAAATCAAATTCCATAACAACTTTTGGCAATTGGAACTGCAGATTGAGAACTATTGCCAATGAATGGAATATCTAAAATGTACCAATTTCAACTTCTCCTCTAAAAAGAAAAATAAAATAATATGACCATTCGATTGGAATAGCCCATTGATGCCACATAACTTTACACCCATAAATATATATATATATTCTCTAGGCAGCCTTGCCTTCGCTTGCTCTTTCTCATTTCATTTCCACACCCCCCTCCCCCCACTTTTGCCCATATGTAAGCTTTGAAATTCAACAATCTTTTGTGAGATGAAGGAAAGGAACCAATTGGGGAACATTCCTACTGTGCTGCACATATATTTCTTTTCTTTCCATCTTCCAAGTGATTAGAGATGTACTTAAAAGTGCTTTTGCATTGCCGTTAAAAGTGCTTTCAATAGCTAAATATTTTTGCATGTTTATTTGATGAGCATTTGTTAAAGGTACTTTGCTTGCTACATATGTACAATATTGTTTCTGATTATACACTTTGCTCATTTTAAATTTTTTACCACAATCTCATAAAAGAGCTTATCTTAGAAGCTCAATTAGAAAAGCACTTTTTAAAGTTCAGTCAAACAACTGAAAATAAATCAGAAATTAGTTTGTAGTTTTTTTATTTATTAGAAAAGTTATTTTGCTTATTACTGAAGCGTAAACATACAATTACAGAAGCACTTTGTAATGGAATAATTCATTTAATTTCATTAATAGCTCATTACCCTTCTAAGCAAGTAGAAGCCAAGAATCAATTTCAAAGCACTTTTGCCAAGGTTTACCTAGTAATCTTCTTCAACACCTTAAACAATGACCATCATCCCATTTTTGGAATTAAAATTTTAAAAATTATATCTTAATTAAAAATTGTATGATACAAGGTAATTATTAATCAATTAGTACTATATATCGGTTAAAATATAAATTTTATATATGCATTTGATACATATATATCTATTATTATTGTAAAAAAAAAAAAAAATCGGTTTTAATCTAAAAATAACAAGAATTGAAACTTCAAAAGGTAATTCACTTTTTTACACCATTTTAATTTATTTAAAAAGTTAAATAATTATTATTTAAAAAAAATGTTAGTGCTTTCTTAGTAGGATATTGGAGCCACTACATTAGACTTCATCCATTTTGACTGCAATGGGTCCAAATTTAGACCTACCAATTGAGACCAAGGTGTACATAAATATATAAATATATTCTTTTAATTTATCTTGATCCTTATTTATTCTGTGGGGACAAAATCATTGTTCGAAATTATCATATAATAATTTAATTTAATGTTAGGTTTGTAAGTTGCATGTCACATATTAATATTATTCATCAATTGGTCATGCCCAGATGGAGTTTTGTATAAAATTGAAGACTTACCATTAATTTATACCATTTGGTTGGCAGAAGATTTCATAATCTCACCTTCAAATTTTGTTTCTGTTTGGTTTGATCCTTGCCAATTGGGTATTTTTAAATAACCCTAAAGTGAAATATACACAGTAGCTTTACCAGAAAGTGCTTATTTAAAAGTGCTTTTGCATACCACATGCTTGACAAAAATGTCGAGCATTGAGTTTTGATAGGATTAAGTTAATTCTACGAGACATATCACATCAACATGTATATGTATATGTAAATGGTAAATCAATTTGTGTAGAATAATAAAATTTAAAATAACATATAAATTGCTTTTTAAACTTTGACTGAAGTCTCTACTTGTATACATAATTCTTGAAACATTTTTAATTGGATGGTTTAATTTAATTCAGAAAGATGTAATTAATTACTCAACAAAATTAATATTCCATATTTATGTTCATTTGCATCTTTCTTTTTTAATTTTCAATATGAGTTAGCTACAATACATTAAATGTAAAATATATTTAATTTTTTCAAATTTTATATTAATTATTTCAAATTTTACGTTCGTGTTTTAATTTTTTTTATGTTATATGTTTCAAATTTTATATTAATCATTTCAATTTTCTCATTTTTTATTTTAAATTTTTTATTCTGTTTATTTCAAGTTTTTTATTTGTTATTTTAAATTTTAAGTTAAAAAAAAATGTTAGATATATTGGATGCATCTTTACCAAATCCCTTCAAGCATCACATATTTTTTTGTTCAAATAAAATTTAATTTTTAAAACCCTAATTCATTCAACTCATGAATTAATCTAAGTAATATAAAACATTTAAAGTTTTTCGTTCACATTAAAATTAGATGGTAATTTAGTTTATATCTATGTAATATATATTTTTTAATAATAAAAAAACCCGTCAAAGATTTAAAAGTTATTAATTTTGAGAACTAAATATATATATATATATATATATATTTATATTCATATAAAAATTGATTAATTATTTTATTTACATATAATTTAAGATCATCTCTAGCATGTGGCTTAAAACAATTATAATTTTTCATGGAAGCATAACTAAAAAGAGTTGATTTCTTTTCGTAAAAGACTTTGTGTTATTTTTTTTATAATATTTTTGTTGAATATTCTCTACATTTTTCTTAATTTTATTTCATATTTTGATGTGTTTCACATGCTCATTTTCATAATTTTAATTATCATTTTATGGGTACATAGCACATGCTCATTATCAACACTACATTTTAATGTCCTCCAATTACATCATAAGGTTATTTAATGAGGGCTGCTAGTAGATCATTAGTATTAAATATGATGAATTAATTAATTAATCAATGTGCTAAAATGCCATTTTCCTTTTTAGATTCTTCAATTAATTCCACAATATTATACACTTTCTTTCTAAATTCTCTAAAACGTTTCCATATATGCTGCTATTTTTGCTTTAATCTCTTATAATTTTTCGAAAAGATTTCTCACTTTTCCTTGAGAGTAAAATCCTGTAGAAATTTAATTGTTGCTAATTACTTATTAGCAACATGCACTAGGGTTTGAAAAAAAAAATTCTTTACATCTCCTTCGTTGTCATCAAATTGAGCCACAAACATCACAGGCATGACATTCTGCAAACTATGATACTTTATATTATTAAAAGGAAAGTGGAGTAATATTTGGTTCTATCTTCAATAATCTGGTAGCAGGCACGCACAGAAATAGAATCCCAGCTGACAGTCAAAAGTTTCTGCTTCCTATTGAAGATCAACACAACAGTAGTTGTTGATTTGCCTACTTTCTTTCTGAATAAAATTATCACAAACCAGAGCCACCAATATTTACAGGCATGCAATCAGATCGAATATATATTTTAATTTCTCGACTCCATTCCATTGGCTGAACCATGCAAACGATCTCTTATTTGTGATCAAAGATGTAAGGGACAAGGACACATTCATTGTCCTTACGCGGTGAGAGGTCCAAGTTTTCCTGCTTGCTTCTCACAAATTTTGTAAAGGCATAACCAAAAACAGTATATATATTTGTTAAGCAATGTATATATTGTGTTCTATTCTATGCTGCCACCATTAATGAACCATGTTTGAACACAATATTATCTTTTTGTGAAAGGAAAGAAGAATATTTTTCTTTGCTTTCTGACATTTGGATTGGTGAGAATATTCTGAGAGAAAAAGAGAGAGAATTGGGAAAGAGTAATTGATGGGTGTGTGTACACTTGGTGTGATCTCACTGGGAATCTTGTTGATATTTGATTGTGGGGATTCTTAACCATTCTTTGAGGACATTATTTCAACACCTACCATTATATAATGGCCTCCTATCCTATCACCCTAACAACAACAACAACGACGAGGACGACGACTACTGTCCATATTAATTATTTAATGTTTGAGATTGATGATATGAAGATGAGATATCAAAATCAAAATCATTATTTGATTACGAAAGATCATTGGATTAATTTTATACATGTAGTAGTAGAACTTCTTATCAAACTACAAAATTCTTCAGACATACTCATAAACCATCAATTGTTCGAGCTTCCAAGAAGTAACTAAGTGCTAAATATAAATGATAAAATGTTTAATACAAAGTCAAATGAGGAGTCTGCAGGAGACTGAAGGAAGGCTACCAGCTCCAGGTTTTCACTGCAACTATGCTTTGAAATTCAACGGGTTGTCAATATATAAGTTGTTTCATTAATTCGTCAACGCAGCCTAGAGATTTAGAAAATTAACAACAGAAAGTGTATATATATTAATATATATGCTGTATGCAATGGATTGAACACGTCTTGAATAGGAAATGGTCGCCCCACGATTTGCTTGACTATGCCTATTCTATACATGCCACTTACTTACATACTCGGGGTCCAAAGTGCTTCTGAAAATAGCTGATCACTTTCACTGGCTTTAGGTAATGGGAGGCTGAATAATTTGTACTCGTGGCAGTTCTTTTAAGACTAGGAAATTGCACTAACGGAGGTGGAAAGTTTTATACAAATTCAGTAAGAAAAAAAGATTTTTGTAAATTAATTTGGTTAATGCATTAATCTCAACCTCTAAACAAAACGTGCACGAAATTAATTAGTTACATTAAATGAACCATTTAATTAGACACGTTTCCTTCCAGGGTTGGGCAGAAATTTAGATAGAGAAGGCAGACATGCTCTTCTATAAAGAGAAGATTTACCTAAATTTAAATAAAGTAACGCTATATCCATACAAAGTTAAGACCTTAAATTTATTATGGTACAAAAATTTATAAACGTAGATGTAGAAGATTAATTATTTTATGTGGAATTGTACATAGTCCTTTACAATTAAACGATGAATTTTAATAATTTAGCATCGAATGTTAGTAATTAAGTATTAAATCATTGACGATCATGTATAAATTTTTATTTTATAAAATATAAATATTTGGTATAGAAGAAAATTTATATATTCATTATATCGAAAGTCATTCCAAATCGTTTTTTACATTAATTTAACAATATAAATAAATGGGTAATCTTGGTGTTTCGTTGAAGCATTAATGATAAAAAAAAAAAAAAAAAACAAGTACCTAGTTAAAGATATGCAAGGAGAATGAGTGTGAGGTTTTAAACCACCCAATGAGGAACAAAAATTGAACGAATGACATAATTTGTAAGTACATTTGAATTTCCAAATACCCATAAAAATGTGAAACACCACCACCACCACAAAAGTATATGATCACCTAAATGGAAAAAATTTACAAACCCTAGATAGCAAGTCAAATAAGGTTAATTTCCAAATTTGTTTAGCGGGTATTAACAAATAAGCAATGAAAGTCACGTATACTATAGCAAGTGCTTAAGAATTTATAGGTAGATAGGTGTTGTCAAGCCCTATTCAATTGGATGAATATTAGAGATGGAATTCATTGAACAAATTGAGTGGACAAGTTTATTCTTGGAATATACCATTCCATTAAAACTCTTAGCTACAAATTTTTTCATGAAGCATTCGTAGTTATAATCATGATAAAACTGACTTTTGTTTTTGTGTTCTTTATGTACTTAGTGATGTTTCACTGAAGTCAACTTCAAGGATTTTGATATATGTTGTAAAAGAATTTATGTATTTTGTAGCATAAAAATCATGAAGATGTAGTGGTGAAAGCAGTGAGTGGTGAGAAGTTGATCAGAAGCTGTGCTGTTTTTGATAGATTTTGTGCACGAGTCTTTGAAGTTGTGCGCAATTATGGAGGCAATTGAGACTTGAGAATGAGAAGCACATTCTAAGATTGAAATCGAACGGTACTTCCTTCTGAATCACACTTTAGAGGATAGATAGAAAGTGCTACTTAGTTTTTATTAATTTCTCTCTTTTACTTATTAGTTACTTCACTTTTCCATTATGTTTTCAAGCACCATCGTTTATATAGAAGAAAATGCACTACAATAGTCATGTTCATGATGAGTATTAATATTAATATTCTTCTCTTCTATCTCTTTATCAATCAATCAATCAATCAATCAATCAATCATTTAGCAATCAGAAAAACACAGGCATTGAGTTGACTTCTGTTCATGGTCATGAAAATATGAAGTTCTAAATAGTAATGGCCATTTCTTGGAAGTGAGAACAATTATTTTGGGCACGCAGATTATGGCATTAAGATGGGGAAGTATGGGATGCCACGGGGCTTTGCAGCAGCACCGGCCATCTCTCTCTCTCTCTCTCTCTCTCTCTCTCTCTCTCTCTCTCTCTCTCTCTCTAATGCACGTGATAAACAAATTTCTATAATTCTCTTTTTTTCTTTTAAGTTAAATTCTAAATTAGTAGATGGTACATGTGATAATTCGAATTACCATATTAAAAGAGATTAATTCGAATTCTACTTATTTAATACTTATGTTAAAAAATAAAAATTTTAACCTAATACAATTACTAAATTATTAAAAGATTGTAATCGTATCACTCATTTAATTTTTTTATTTTTTTTATAATACTTATGATAATATTTTTTCAAATACTAATAATTTTTATTCTAAATATAATTAAATAATTTTAAAAATAAATAAATATAATTAAATTTTTAAATAAAAATTATAAAAAAATTAGCATAATATGATTATTCGAATAGTTAATCGTGTTATAAACGAGTTTACTTGTAAAAAATTTTAAATTCTAATATGACACAATTATTAATCGTGTTATATAGTGTCACCCGTTTAATAATTATATCGTTTTATTTTGACTAAAACTCGTAAATTTTATATGGTGTTCTATTAGGTTGGTGGGTATAAAAAATTACTATTTCTAACTAAAAATGGGCTGATAAAATTCTGCTGGATAGGGCTTGTTTTAGGTCCATGAATCATCTTATTACAAGTAGTACTAAGCAATCCCTTACCATTTGCTAAGCTGCCTCTTTCCTGATTCACAAAATATCTAAGTTGAGATAGGACTCTTTAGCAATAAGAGTGGAGGTTGTTTAGTAGGCAAGTGCCTTTATCACTATCCTGTTAATTATAAGTTATTGCAACAAGTACCTTAATTACAGTACTATGCTTTTAAAATTGAACTAAAAAACGATAATAATTTTAAATATGTTGTTAATTACAACAATTTTAAAAATTATAAAGTTATAAATTATCTATTTTAAATTGTTTTCATTGATCGTTATTCAAGATTAAGGGTTTCAAAAATTCCAATATCAACGTTGTTTTCAGTACATGCACGATGCATATATGGATGAATATTTCTCTTTCAGAGAGTGAAGGGTTAGAGAAATTTCCATAATGCATGAAAAGTCAAAGCACAAGTTCTTGATTCTTGTACGTTGTCTTGTTTACGTAGTACATGGTCAAACTACAAATGGGTAATAAAAGTTGATCTTAGCCATAGATTCTGACGCGTCAGAATAATCAACGGACGAAACCACATCGGATGACTACATAAGCAAAGAGTTTTGCCTGGCAGAAATATTGACTTTGGTGTTTGGGTTATGGATATTTTACCTTAATCGCTAAGCATCCTGGAGTATAAATAGAAACAAGTCTTGCCCCATATTTTCACCAAGCAATTTGGATAAACAATTCTGACATTTTCAACTATTACTTATCGACTATGGAAACTGTAAGCTGTTAGCTTTCTTTATTTTTTATGCTTCAGATTAAATTATAAGTTAACAATCTGAATTGTAATGGACTGCTTTATTTGCATACAGGTTTTGAAGCTTGAAACTGAGGTATTATTACCATCTCTAATGCTTTAAGTGTTGCAATTAATTCCTTTCCTTTATTCTATCAATGGATTACTGTTAAACTATTTCACTAACTTGCTGAAAATGATTTCCTGATTTTAGAAACAATTCGTCCAGACATCTGAAAGAGTAAAATCTGTGGATTTGCATTCGACTGAACCATGGTAAGCATATATATAGATTTCCTCTCAGTAAGAATCATTGTGATATTTAAGGGCAGAACTAAACTCTGATGCTTGGTAAATTTTGATGCAGGATTCTAGCAAGTTTGTATTCAGGAACTGTGTGTGTCTGGAACTACCATTCTCAGGTAAGGCTTCATACAATTACCAGTTCAGTTTAATGCATTCTAAGCAGATGCTGCGTTCTCTACAATATGCTGATAGAATTTGTTTGGTTGTCATATGGTATGCTTGAAAAAATTGAATCTTTATCCATAATATTATCCAAGAATTCTGATTCTTGACTGGTGACTTATCTATTCTAACTAATATTTTTTCTTATGCAATTCCAGACAATAGAGAAGTCTTTCAAGGTCACTGAGTCACCAGGTACATAACACAACACACATTTTCTAGATTACAGAAACTGGATTTTAGCTCTCTTCTTGTTAAGATCCTGAACTTTGTTTCTAACATCTACATGCATATGTGTGTATGCAGTGAGGACAGCAAAGTTCATAGCAAGAAAACAATGGATTGTTTGTGCTTCCGATGACAAGTTTATTCGTGTCTTCGATTACAACACAACAGAAATTGTCAAAGAATTTGAAGCTCATGAAGATTACATAAGGTCTGTAGCTGTCCATCCTACATTTCCATATGTGTTATCATCATCCGATGACAAGCTTCTAAAGCTGTGGGATTGGGAGAAAGGCTGGGAGAATACTCAAATCTTTGAAGGACATTCACATTATGTAATGCAATCTGCATTCAATCCGAAAGACCCCAAAACTTTTGCAAGTGCGTCACTTGATGGCACCGCCAAGGTATTAGCCATAGCCATTCGCCAGTGGCCTTGTTAGCTGCAAACTTTGGTGAAATTTTTTTCTTTCTTCTGCTAAATCTTCTATTTAGGTTATGGTATTTTTCCCATTTTCAGATTTGGAGTTTAGACTCATCTGCACCAAATTTTACATGGGAAGCACATTCGAAAGGGATAAACTGCATCGATTACTTCATCAATAATGATAAAACTTATCTGATAACTGGCTCTGATGATTTTACTGCCAAGGTTAGCAGCCCCATGGCACTTCGAATTGTTCTTGTTTATGAATGTGTTTGCCTAATACATTGAAGAAATTGTTTGACAAAATTTATATGTAAAAATAGGTGTGGGATTATGAAACCAAAACTTGTGTTCAAATCCTGGAAGGACACACGCACAATGTTACAGCAGTTTGCATTCATCCTGAGCTTCCAATCATAATTACAGCTTCTGAGGATGGGACTATTCGAGTATGGAATGCTTCTACTTTTAGGTAATAACTTGTGACAGAGTACTCTGTTTCTTCCGAAACCTTGTTACTTATTGTGCAATTCCATATATTTTGTTAAGGATTCTGCTAGTGTGCAGTTTCTAAATTTTGCCTCAAATTTGTGATCACTTTGCAGGCTTGAGAAGACGCTGAACTACGGCCTCGAAAGAGTTTGGACCGTTGGATACAAGAAAGGTTCAAACCAGTAAGTTTCTTGCTCATCATCAATATCTTTGCCATTTTTGTACGACTTGTCGTATATTTTATTTACTTATGTATGACTTGTTCTTACATACTGATGATTAGTGTACAGTGTACTGCGTCATCGGCATTACTAAACGACTTGTTATAATGAATTTATCATACAGTAAATGACTTGCTACTGTTTACTTCTTTAATCAGGGTTGCATTTGGTTGTGACAACGGAACCGTTATCGTCAAAATTAACGGCAAGTTCAGCCACGATATCATGAACTACTAAACCTTTGGAAGGAAAATGTGAAGGTTTAATGCGTGTATTTCTGCTAAAACAGTCTTTTTGATAATGTAACATATGAATGTTGAAGCTCCTTCAAGGAGTAATAAATTTTAATGCCTTGTAATAAATATTTGTATTGGAATATTGATTCATTTACTGTGTGATTTATGGTCATTTAGTAGAGCAATTTACTTCTACAGGCACAAGAATAAGTTAAAATGGCATAGTTATGTGTCATCTGTAATGAAATATATTTCATTGATGTTGTAATCAGTGAATTGAATTGAATATAGTTATTTTTAGCCACAAAAATTAACCCCTTTTAACTCCTGAAGCTGCTGCTGCTGCATACTCCTCTGATAAATTACTTCAGAAACCAATTGCTTAAGCAACACTGTAAAGCACTTTCTGAATTATTTTCCAAGTGCCACCCTAAAATTTTCAGATTTATTAATCAAAAATGGATTATGCACAAAATACTTGAGTCAGAAGTAGTCATAGTCATGGATTTTATTCTCCTTATATAGATAATTATTAACTTAAAATTTTAATGTAAAGTTCTGGCAGTGTATTAATGCATTAACAGAGTCCAATCTCAGAAGGCCTATAAATTCAAGAAATGAATCAACATTCAAACAACAACAAAATTTAGAGCTGCTCAACTGGCCAAAAAAAAAAAAAGCCAACAATGGAGAGAAATGGTTCAAAATTTCTGGCAATTCTTGCTTTGATGATTCTGCGATTAATTTCTAAACTAATGCCTCTTCCATGTGGATAGTGGATAGTGGTTCTCTCTTAATATTTTTTTACCATTTATTTTAATTAACACTGTAATATAATTAATAATGAATGGTTCAAATTATATTTTAGTATTTTTAATTTATATTATAAAATATAAAATTAATTTATAAATTTTACTAAAATACAATTTAAACATTTTATTATTAATTATACAATGTGTCAATATATACTTAAAATTTAATTAATAATTAATTAATTTTTTTACCATTTATTTTAATTAACACGTAACATAATTAATAATGAATATTTCAAATTATATTTTAGTATTTTTTAATTTATATTATAAATTATAAAATTAATTTATAAATTTTACTAGAAATATAATTTAAACATTTTATTATTAATTATACCATATGTCAATATATACTTAAAATTCAATAATAGAAAAGGTCAGGAGAAGATCTTGATCTCTTTGAAATATATAAACACTTAGCAAATAGAATTATTTTTTGATTAATGTTATTTAAAAATAGTGATTAACAACCCTAAGATTATTACTTCATTTTTGAATTTAATCTAGACCAAGTAAATATATAGAATAAAATACGAGATTTAAACCCGTGTCTCTTTTACCACTCCAAGAGATTTTATCATTTGAATCAACTAACATATATCTAATCAACTAACATATATCTCTGGAATACAAGTTAGTATGATTATTTTTAAAATTTTATTTATCGTTACATAATAATAATAAAAGATTATTACAATGTATTTTTGTATGCATATAATGGGTTTCATTACAATACATTAAATATGTGTTCATATTTATTTTATTATCTTGCAACATAAAATTTATTTGTTTATTCATTTATTTTTTTGTAAAAGTTAAAAACGCTAATATAAAACTTAAAAAATTTTGAAATTTAAAAAGTTGAATTAATTAACAAAAAAACTCTAATAAAAAAATTGAAACATTTAAAGTAAAAGTAAAAAAAAGTATGTAATAATACATAAATGTATTGTAGTCGACTCCCATGTAATATTTATTTTTAGAAAAATAAAAAATATTATAATATTTTTAATAACGTATAATTGTTCACCTACATTATAAATTTACAATTGTAGGCGACACTAGTCAGTAGAATTAGGGTTTTTGATTAAAATGGTTCAAAATATAAGTTTAATTATAGTTTTAGCACAGTCTTCAAATTTTTCATAATTTTAACTAAAATTTATAATTTTGAACAAAATTATCCTTCACCCAAGCTTCTCTTTTGTTTGCCTTGTTTTTTTTTTTTTAAAAAAAAAAGTGAGAGAAGAGAAAAGAAAAAATAAATTTAAATAAACATATTTATTCGTGAATTTGTTAAACTAGTATAAATATATAATTTTATAACAGTACATGAAAAATTTGTAAAAAAATATAAATAAAAAAATAATTACAAAATTATTAACTTTTAAAATTTTTACATAAAATTTTCGATGATTTTGTTAGATATTTTAATATATTTTAATTTTTTTATGAATTAATTAAAAAACGTTTGAATTATACTAAAATATCTCAATAATTTTAAAATCATCGAGAGATTTTAGTGTAATTAAAAAAATTTCCAACAAATTAATTTTCCAAGAATAATTTTATTTAATTATTAATTTTTACTTAAATTATGAATTATTTGAGGGGTGGCTAAAATTAAAAATAGGTTTAGATTTTAGGCCATTTAAGAATAAAACCAAACCCGTAGAATTACCAAAGGGCTGATAAAATCTTTGTGGGCCCCACTATCCAGCGTGGCAAGAGCCTTGCCAGCACCTCAACTCCTCGTAACACATTGTTCACACCGGGATACGACAACAGCGAAAGAGTGCTGAGAGCGTTAAAAAGACTGGATTATCCTCTAGATCCACCAGCAATTGGGCCGTTTCATTGTACGACGTCGCACATCAGAGACCCACGACGTAGTGGCATTCTCGTAATTCCATTCCCTTAACTACAAAGCAGCCCTCTCTAGTTCTCGCTCTTCATATTTACAGATACACTAATTTCTCCCCCCTTCTATCTCTCTATTACACCTGCAAAACTTCTCTCTCTTTCTATTTGGATCTGTAATTAGAACTCCGTCGATAAAACTTTGATCTTGATTTCGCAATCTGATATCCGAAAATGGTGAGTTGCGTGATCTGTTTGATCATTATAAAGCTTAGATCTGATCAATGTTTTCTTTGATTTCATTTCAATGTTTCTCGTTTCGTGTTCAAGCGTATCAATTGTAGCCCCTTGTTAGATTGTTGAATGCTACGCTTTGTTAATGTTAGTCTGCAACCTATAGCAGTGTTAGGAGATTTGAGTTGAATTGAGATCTGCTATTTGATTGGATCTGTTTGATGATTGCCTGCGTTCGGTTGCTGAGAAAATGGGGGAAAGTGGAGAAAAGTGTTGGAATATGGCAATTGATTTTAGGCTTCACTTGTTGTTAGTGTGTCAGATTAGTCGGAGATGTCGCTATAATGTTTCTCATTTCATGCTAAATTGTATGGATTTTAGCCACTTATTAGGTAATTGAGTTGAGATCTGTTGTCTGATTTGATCCAGTTATACTGTGTTTGGTTGCCGCGAGAATGCGAGGAATGAATGAAAGTACCAGAATATGGCATTTGATTTTAAGCCTGTTGCTGTTTTAAGTTTTTATAAGCTGTTGAATGAAGTATTTGTAAATTGGTTTTGTTAGAGATCTGGTGTTTGATTTGTTTCTAATTGATTTTTGTTTGGTTTTGTTCTGTGTAAACAGCCTCTCAGACTTGAAATCAAGGTATTATCATTCACTTCTTTGGGTTAGATTTTTTCCCCACATTTTCTTATTTAATTAGTAGTTTATCTTACATTCTAGTGAATTTTGTAAGTAATTATGTTCAAATGATAATTGGATCAGAGAAAACTTGCTCAAAGATCAGAGAGAGTAAAATCTGTGGATTTACATCCAACTGAACCATGGTAATTATAATCTCCTTTTGTTTGATGTTTGCTTTCTTTGAGATTTGTAGCTTTTTATTTTTACATCTTGGTGGATGGAACTCTAAGCTGTGTAATTTGTGTGATGCAAATGTTGCAATCTCATGAGAAGCTGCTGAAATGTAATTTGTTGTAATTGTGATCTCAGGATTCTAGCGAGTTTGTATTCAGGAACTGTGTGTATCTGGAACTACCAGTCACAGGTATGGGAAGTTATTTTGTAGTCATTTCTCTTTCGCTCCTTCTGTGTACATACTATTCAACGGTCATGAATACCCCATGTATGGCAGCATCCTGCCACTTGATTATATCATACCACTAAGCCTCTTTTAAATTCGTTATTTTGATTTTTGAAGCAACTGTTAAATGAAATTTTATCCTGTTGCTTTGTGAAGTTATCTCGGACTTAGTCAAAGCCTTTGTGAGTTTTAAGTTTCTATTAGTTTTTTAGTTGTTTTTCCCAAGCATTTAGTAATAATGTAAATTTTTTTGCTACTGCAGACTATGGCTAAGTCTTTTGAGGTCACCGAGTTACCAGGTATGTGTTAAATATATATATATATATATAGAGTCCTTTGGCAATTTTCTCTGCATGATGGATGATGTCACAAAATCAATTTATTTCTTTCTGCTTCTTTCGTCCTAACGGGTTCACTATCATTCTCTAATGCCTAAAATCATGCATGTGCAGTTAGGTCTGCAAAATTTGTGGCACGCAAGCAATGGGTAGTTGCTGGAGCTGATGACATGTTTATTCGCATATACAACTACAATACAATGGACAAAGTTAAAGTATTTGAGGCACATACTGATTACATTAGATGTGTGGCAGTCCATCCTACCCTTCCATATGTACTGTCATCATCTGATGATATGCTCATAAAGCTTTGGGACTGGGAGAAGGGTTGGATGTGTACTCAGATATTTGAGGGACATTCGCATTATGTTATGCAAGTGACATTTAATCCGAAAGACACCAACACTTTTGCCAGTGCATCGCTTGATCGCACCATAAAGGTATATCAAGGACTCTCTTTCTGATAACTTGTTGATGCAATTCCTGATTCATCAGCTGTGATGCTAATTTCTTCGCTGCTTATGTGCTCACAACAGATTTGGAACCTTGGTTCTCCTGACCCGAATTTCACACTGGATGCCCATCAGAAAGGAGTAAATTGTGTTGATTACTTTACTGGTGGTGATAAACCTTATCTGATCACTGGTTCAGATGATCACACTGCTAAGGTCTGACTCCATATTTTACTTTCGTTTTGCCATGTTTTGATTGTTATAGATTTGGGGTCATTAATCAATATGTTTTGAAAAAGCAGGTGTGGGACTATCAAACCAAAAGTTGTGTCCAGACGCTTGAAGGTCATACTCACAATGTCTCTGCAGTATGCTTTCATCCTGAGCTTCCTATTATTATCACAGGGTCTGAGGATGGAACAGTTCGTATTTGGCATGCAACCACTTACAGGTAGCCTTTGAGCTGTTATTATCTTACTTTCAAGGTTTATAATTATGGACTTTGCTTGAACCTTTCATCTTTTTTTTTTTTTTTTTTGTTTCACAATTGGGATTTAAATATCTAAATTATCCAAGCTTTGATTGCTTGTAATCAACCGATTACCTTAATTTTTTTTTTCTGTACTTATATTTGTATATATTTTTTGTGAATTGAAAGCATAATATTACATTAAATGACATGGTTTTAGATGAAGTAAGGTTTTCTTTTTTCTTTCTTCTCACTCTTGTTTTTATAGTAGTTTCCAATCACCTTTATTTATTTTTCTTTTTTTAATTCTCTTTTAACATTATTCGATCTAGATAGCCTTTTCATTTAACTATTCTGTTAATCCTTTAATCTATTTAGTAATTGGTCAAAATGATGTGGAATTTGAAAGTTTTAAAACTCTTAGGACCAAGAAAAAAGGGCTTTGTGATTAAATGTGGAAACTTATAAGCTTGAAACTCTTTTCTGTTGCATATGTCTTTCTTTTCTCTTTTTTCTTTTCCTTTATGATCCTCCATTTTTGTTTTAATGTATTGTTGTCTACATTATTTATGAAATTTTAGTTAGGTTTCCCATTTTTTTTTTGTTTCAATGTATTGTTGTATACATTGTTTATGAACTTTTAGTTATGCCTGATTGAGTCAATGTGGTTCTTCTAACCCCATCTGAATTGATTTCATTGACTGGCAGGCTTGAGAACACATTGAATTATGGTCTTGAAAGAGTTTGGGCTATCGGATACATGAAAAGTTCACGCAGGTGAGTGTCTTGATATCTTTTTATAATATAAATTATAGGGCTACTTATAATGTATTTTTGGGTTTACTGTTAGAAATTTGTACCCAGACGTTAGAAAACTTGTTTTTGTGTTTCTAAAACATCAAAGTGCTATTCTTGTTTGAAATTTTTGTTCACTTATTGAAATCCCTGTGAGTACAAATTTATGGAAAGCTAGATTTTCTTTTCTTCTGCTGAAGTTGTTGAATGTTTGTTGAAGCATGCATAACATACTGTCTCCTTTTTTTATTATTACTAAATTTACTGTTACCAATTTTTTTTTGTTTTGTAGGATTGTGATTGGTTATGATGAAGGAACTATCATGGTGAAAATTGGTCGAGAAGAACCTGTTGCTAGCATGGATAATAGTGGAAAGATCATATGGGCTAAGCATAATGAAATTCAAACAGTGAACATCAAGAGCGTGGGGGCAGATTATGAGGTTTGGGCTTGTACAGATTACTTCCTTGTTGCAGGACATGATTTTACTTCGGGTGACTTTAAGTTAATTGGTCTTACTTGATTTTAGGTTACTGATGGAGAAAGATTGCCTTTGGCTGTTAAGGAGTTGGGAACCTGTGATCTTTACCCACAAGTGAGTTGACTTTTTTATGTCCTCACTTAAAACTTCTCTTTGATGTTTTATGCCTTGAAATTTTCTGTTTTCTTAATGTTTCGTGCTTTCATTGTGCCACCTTTATGTAATTAGGATGTAAATTTTTTGGAAGCTTGTGCTTTTATGTATGTGTAGAAATTGTTACTAATTGAGGATTACTTTTCTCTGGAGCTTTAATCATTCATGTAGATGAAACAGTCTGCATCATTATTATTATCCCACTTTGTTGGATTGACGAGATATTGCTTATGATCCATTCCTTGTGTGTAAAAAATGACTTTAGGACTCTTCTTGTATGATCTCACACAGGCAATTTGTTATTTCCTCTGTTGCGCTGTGGGATTTGTATTTTTTTTTTGTTTAAAAGTTTCATTCACTTGTTCCACATTTCCTATTTTTCTGCTTGTTTGGAATTTTTCTATTGTGAATTTCCTTTTCCATGAATAACCATATATTTATAGTAGTGACTTGCCTCAAAGAAGCTTCCTGTGTAAGTTGGTTTTTGGTGTATAATTGCTTGCTAATGTGTTGAATATTTTATCTGATTAACATAATTGTTTTTTAATGCCAAGAGAGAAAAGGTATAGAAAATGCGGAGTTATGAATAGCACCTAAAATATGATGGGAAAACCTAGTCCAGACTAATTTATGCATTATAAACTCTTTCTGGCTCTATCTTGAGTGTTCTTTTTATGGTCCATACATTCCTTTTGTTTTCCAGAGCTTAAAGCACAATCCCAATGGGAGGTTTGTTGTTGTCTGTGGAGACGGTGAGTACATTATATACACAGCTTTGGCATGGAGAAATAGGTCTTTTGGTTCGGCCCTGGAATTTGTTTGGTCATCTGATGGAGAATATGCTGTTAGAGAAAGCTCATCGAAGATTAAGATTTTCAGTAAAAATTTCCAGGTTTGGTACTCTCTTTATTTTTTATTGCTATTTTTTTCAGTTAGATAATGTAGTTTAGTCTTTCTTATAAACAAATAATTGTATGTTGAGAAACTAGAAGCTAATGACATTTTTCCACTTCTGTTGAGGTGCTGGACTGGAATTTTCTATATCTTTTCTGTTTATTGTTGTGAAAAACAAGAGTTTGCCCGAGTTTGGTTATTATGAGGGTCGTGTCTAAGAAGAAAAACTTATTATGCTGAAATACTGTGATGAGCCTACTCATGACTCTGATATTTGTTTATTTTATTTTATATCCTATTTGGATAACATGATGGAGTTTAATGAAGGCATAATGCATTTCAGGAAAAAAGGAGTGTTCGACCAACCTTCTCAGCCGAGCGTATTTTTGGAGGCACTTTATTGGCTATGTGCTCAAATGATTTCATTTGCTTTTATGATTGGGCTGAATGCAGGTTGATTCGACGAATTGATGTCAGTGTGAAAGTAAGTGTTGTATATTCCTGCAATGGACATACCTGTTTCTGCTTTTACCAGTTGCACTGCTTGCTGTGTAGACTCACTGCTGTTATTTTCAAACATTTCAGAATCTTTATTGGGCTGATAGTGGTGATCTAGTGGCAATTGCAAGTGATACATCATTCTACATTCTGAAGTACAATGTAAGGATTTATATTAACACGATCTTTTATTGGATTTGTAAATTTTCTATAGGACACTTGATCCTTCTTACCGTTCAAATGGGTAGTCTGATATGATTTATAACGTTGAATTCATTCTTTTTGCAGCGTGACGTAGTTTCATCTTATTTAGAGAGTGGAAGTCCAGTGGATGAACAAGGTGTTGAAGATGCTTTTGAACTTCTTCATGAAACCAATGAACGTGTCAGGACTGGCATATGGGTTGGGGATTGTTTCATTTACAACAACTCCACCTGGAGGCTTAATTACTGCGTTGGTGGTGAGGTGTGATGGATCGTTCTTGCTTGGTTTGATAATGTTTCCTACAAGCAGCTCTCATCCATTTTTAGGAATATGGTTGTGGCATCTTGCTAATTGATATTTTCATTATAGGTAACCACGATGTTTCATTTGGACCGGCCTATGTACTTGTTGGGATACCTTGCTAGTCAAAGCCGGGTGTATCTAATTGACAAGGAGTTTAAGTAAGTAGGTTTTTTTGGTATCTAAAAACGCTATGTTATCATTCTTTTTTGATTATTGAAGTTTTGTACTTTTTTGCCTTGCAGTGTTATGGGATACACATTGCTTCTCAGCTTGATTGAGTACAAGACTCTTGTGATGCGTGGAGATTTTGAGAGGGCTAATGAAATTTTACCTTCAATTCCTAAAGAGCATCATAATAGGTATATATAATCTTCACAGGTGCAAATTGACTGCAGACAGATGAAGGTTTTCAGTTGATTTTAAAAGAACGTTTTGAGTATGCTTCTGCGTTTGGTCATTGGGAAAATAACTGCATCTTTATGGGATAGGCCGATTCCTATTTTAGTGCTCCTTTTTTTACCAAATTTGTTTTAAAAGAACAAAAAGAAAGGGAAAAATAAGAGGATGCTTTGCAGAAGTAGTAGTATCTTATATGTGGTATTCCATCCTTTTCTTTATTTTCCCTGTGTTTAGCTTATACATTCCCAATAACGTATTCTTGTTTTTATTTAGTGATGGGCTAAGGATGAAATCATCTTTAGGTAGTAGTGCTGTTTTTCTTGAAAAGCTTGTCAAATTAATACTGCTATACCTTTTTTTTGATAAGCTTCTCAAAGCTGGGTTTTGACTCGAGTACATAATGTATGTGTGAAGTTTGATCAAACTTTGAAGTGAAATACCTGCACATTTTTTTGGATTATATGGCTTGCACTTTTAACCTGTAGATTGTTCTTGCTATTGAAATTATTTATGGATTTTGTAATTTCTTGTAACTTTGGGTATGAAATGTGGCTGTTGGAAGTTCCTTGTGTTTTGATGAATAATTTGCTTTCATCTTTAGTGTGGCTCGTTTCCTGGAGTCACGAGGTATGATAGATGAAGCTCTAGAAGTGGCTACTGACCCTGATTATAGATTTGAGCTAGCCATACAGCTTGGTAGACTGGAGGTTGCACAGGTAAGTCCAGATGATATATTGGGGACTTGTAACTTGAAAAGCTTGTTTACTTGAGCTGTTGAGCTCTTTATCAACTTTTAAACATTGAGTTGCACCCTGTAACAAATTTCTGCCTTGACACATGGTTCTTTTGTCCCTTCTCTTACAGGAAATTGCTACAGAAGCGAAGAGTGAGTTGAAATGGAAGCAATTGGGAGAATTAGCTATGTCCACTGGAAAGGTGTTGTGTAATTTTTGCTGGACATTTTTACTTTTTGATAAATTTCTTGTGGTTTCTAAATTGCCCTTTCTTGTGGTTTCTAAATTGCCCTTTCTTGTTCACTTATCTTGTCTGCACTAAAGTTTTGAATTATTTGTTTAAATATCTTGTATCATTTTTAAACACGTCTCTCATTGTGATTTGTGATGCTGCAGCTAGAAATGGCCGAGGAATGCATGAAACATGCGATGGATTTGAGTGGTTTATTGCTGCTCTACTCTTCTTTAGGAGATGCTGAAGGGATATCAAAACTTGCTTTTCTTGCTAAAGAGCAAGGAAAGAACAATGTTGCATACCTTTGTTTATTTATGTTGGGTAAATTGGAAGACTGCCTTCAACTGTTGGTGGAAAGGTAATTTTATTTTGAATATTTGGACATGAGAGAACAGATTCATGAAATCATAGTTGTAGTAGATTTATTGAAGCTTTCTTTTGCAGCAATCGGATACCTGAGGCTGCTTTGATGGCAAGATCATATCTTCCAAGCAAGGTTTCAGAGATTGTTGCTATTTGGAGAAAGGACCTCCAAAAGGTTACTTGTTCACGTGTTTCTTTAGCTTATTTCTACTTTGTCAAGCAAAGTCTGGTTTAGGAAGAAGCTGCTTAAATGTTACACTCCTAGAGGGAGCTGCACCAATGTTGTTTTAAGGGGTTCCTTCTAGTGTTAAGAAAATTAGCCATAATCTATTATGGAAATTTCACTCCATTTTGTTTATGGTACAAGTCCTAAATTTATAAGTTAGATGAAAATTTTAATTGAGCATATGCTTGTCTTCCACTTATTTTGCAATGTCCTGTCTTTTAAACTTTCAAAAGTTATCTTACAGACTGTTAAGTCGGGTCTTGCCTTGCTGTTAGACTGTTATTGATTATTGTGTTCGCCCGACTGCAACTCATGATGAGGTCATGTATTCTGGCATACCGGGATGGAACTACATTGGGTTAAAAAACTTAAACCCCCCTCTAAAAAAAATAAATAATAACCAGATTTTCTTAAATCTTTTGATGCATTTGTTAATATTGGCACATCAACTGCTAGTGTTTTCTACTCTAATCTTATAAACTATTATACTTGTTAATCGATGATGATATCTTTGACAGTTTTTTGGAATGAAATGTTGGCTCTGTATAAATTTTTAGTTTTAACATTATGCCAACTACAGGTAAATCCAAAAGCTGCTGAATCTTTGGCTGATCCTGAAGAGTATCCTAATTTGTTTGATGATTGGCAAGTTGCTCTCTCTGTCGAATCCAAATCTGCTGAGACTAGGTACTAATACCAATTTGTCTTTGTGTGCATGTTTATTATAATTTGCAACTGTGTGTGCATTTGATTTTTCTCTAGGCAAATGTATCTGACTGTGTTTGTATGCAATTGCTTCAATCAAATTAGTTTAAGTTTGAAAGAACTCAGTTGGCTCTTTGTTTCCTTTTCATGGTTTAGAGTTTTGTGAGTGGTGCTTGTATATGCTTATATAGATGCTTTCACAATTGCATTGTAGGGGTGTTTATCCTCCTGCAGAGGACTACATAAACCATGCAGACAAATCACACATCACCCTTGTGGAGGCTTTCAGAAACATGCAGATCGAAGAAGAGGAAGCTCTTGAAAATGGGGATATTGATCATGAGGAGGTATACTCTACATACATGTAACCCTAATCACTAAACCCAGTTGCTGAATTTTGTTTGGCTACTTGTGGAAATTAAGCCACAAGGGCACTTATTCTCTTATGTATTTATTGTGGTCTAACTTCTATTGATTTTTTATTTACCTTAAATTTAGCGAGCAAGAGTTGTATTTTTTGGTTTGAGAATTTTTACTTAAACTAATGATATCTATTGTAAACAGGTTACCGAACAAAATGGGGAGCAGAATGCAGAGGATGAGAATGGAGAAGAGGGAAGCCAAGAGGAGCCTGTCGTCGTGGATGCTGATTCCACAGACGGTGCAGTATTCGTTAACGGTAACGAGGCTGACGAAGAGTGGGGTACGAATAATGAAGGAACCCCGTCAGCCTAAAAGCAATTGTTGGGGCAGTGTGAAAATCCAAATTTTGTCTCTGGTGATTAATTGATTCTGAAGTGCCATCTCTCTAACTCCCATTTCACTAGTTTTTGCTATGACTACTACTGTTTGTCTGTAATTTCACACTATTAGTACTGGCTCATTCCTATTAGGTAAAACCTAGGGCACCAGTTTTAGTTCAGTTGCGATGGGTTCTTGCAAGTGACAAATTTCTAGCTGACTGCTGGTCACTACATTTAAGTTATCTGGTAATGACATGTTTCTTAGGATATTTTGCAAAACTTCTTGTAGTTCTTTGGATTGTTTTGCAATTAAGTAGTTACTTCTCTGATGTTCTTATGGGAAAACAGGATTTCTGGTATACATTGACAAGACTGTTAAAATCATGCCGTTGGATGATGAGAATTGGTTTCTAAGTGCAGTGAACTTTTAATACTTTTATATACTGTACTTTGAGGCAACGCTGTAGAATTATATTGGAAGATTTAATCTGTTCTGGATTTGTTTTTTCTTGTTTAATTTTAGGCCTTAGTGGTTTATTCATATTGTATCCCCTTGATGTCTCACTTCTTTTGTTATCGTTTGCAATTTTGAATTGTTTGTCATATTTTGGTTCTCAACTCTTCCACCTTTTTGTTTTGGCAGTGCTTACACCACATCACCAGGATTCCTGAAGACAGACGGTTCTGGCTGTTTTAGTACCTTGCTTAAGGTGAGGAACATGCTTGCTTAATTTTGATAGATTTGAAAGGAAATGTTAGCGCAGGTTTGGATGAATTGCATTCAGCTATAGCCCATCTGTGTAATGGAAAATTAGTGAAGAATTTAAGCAAGCAGCGTCATTCTTTGGGAAGTTGTATTGAGTTCAACTCACCAGAGGACTGGACATAGAATTTTCTGAAACTGTGTTCTTTTGTACTATTCTTTTTGAGAACAGGTTGTGCATAGAACAAATCACCCCTATGTGGGATCCCAGCTTGGTTTTCTTTTGTAAAATTGGGGATTTGCCATATTTGTTGAATTTTAACTGGGCAATTTTTCCTCCCACATAATTGATTCGTCTTTAAGTTATTTTTCAAGCCAATTAGTCTCATTTTCATGGTGTCAATCTCATTTATTTATTTACTTTTCAGAATTTTCAGCTACCAGGCTTCTTGCTGGAGGTTGGAGAGAGGTGATGGTAGAGCCGGTTGTCTTTAATTCTGGTGCTGTGACTTTGTAGCGCATTGAATTTTGTTGTGGCATACAGTACACAGATTTAGCATCAGTAACGATATTAATCGCTTTCATAATTGTGTTAATATATTCTTTGAAGCCTTTCTCACCTCTTAAATTTTTCCAGTCCCTTCTGTGAATGTAGAAAAGTCGAGTTAGCAACAATTACCCAATTCAACCTGCATTAAGTATTAACTATTCAAATTAGATACGTGGCTTCCCTTAATATTTCTGGTTTTGTTTGGGAATTTTTTCCGATGAGAATTGCTTTGTAATATGTTTTCCAAAATTTCATATATATATATATATATATATATATATTACTCAGTAGCTGTTGCATTTGTGTGTTCGTGGTTGCACTGCACGTGGGATGTAGTCCAAAAATTTTACTGCTTAATCAAGTTGAGGTTCGTTCTCGGAATCTGTCCTGTTCTTTTCTCTTGAAATGGATCCGTCTTGTTTTGGCCTTGAGGAAAGAATTTGACCGAAGGATGTTGATAATTGCTATCAGATCAGGGAAAACAATCCGAAAATAATGAGAATGGACTAGATGAATAAAAGGCAGAAGAATTTCCAAATCTTTATTCGCATTGTCATTACTTGATAAAGATTCGGGCATTACGCTCAGTATCCTTACAAAAATCGATACACACGAAATCAAATATTTGTAATTGTAGTAGATAACAAACATTACAAAAGATTCTAGATTGCTAAAGATATAGATACTTTATTCACATAAAGGCATATTCTCTATGCAAAGAATCTAGCGAGCCACCAATAAAGTGTACAACTACATAATGGTAAAGTGTAGATAAGACAGCTCTGAGGAAATTATCATAACCCCGTTGCAAAATAGAAGTAATGTCCCTTGCATGATCCATATCTCAGAATCGGACACTGATAAGTTAAAATTTATTTAAAATGATTATATATATAACAAAATTTTTATTAAATAAATATACAAATGAGGTGATATGCTCATTCCTCTCACCTAAGACTCTTCCATCGACTTCTTCCTTGGTTTATACCAAATGAGCAGCACTGAATTTAGTGTTTTAGGGAATATTAGGGCCCGTCCGGTATTGTTTTTAAACTGATGTTTTTACAAAACGAAAATGAAAATGAAAATGGTATTTTTCAGA